>APFE030550558.1:2709-51885 GCA_000404065.3 Pinus taeda
CTGCACAGCACCAGTGCTCGCGTTACCAGATTTACAACAACCATTTGAGGTCGAGACAGATGCCTCTAACTATGCTATTGGGGCAGTCCTTACTCAACACGGGCATCCAGTGGCATATCATCATTCTCCTTTGTCTTGTGATGAAGAGTGCATAAATTTCATGAAGTCAATCCTCAACCATCACATCTTGTGCACTAAATGAATTCACACCCATTGGGATACTTTTCAAACCAATTTTGACCTTTTTCAATTAATATAGAAGCCTCTCGATATTTCCAAGTCGAATTACTCCAGATGTGCAAGAGGAATGTATGGGAATTTCTTTGTTAAGCCATAACCCCACCCACAATATTAGTAATTCTCAGTCATAACTGTAGACACAAAACTATCTCTCAATGTTTGGAGCCTTTTAACCGCATGCATAAGCCTATCTCCATGTGGTTGGAGCAGAGCATAAGGAAAAAAAAACTTGTACTCAGAACCTCTGCCACCTGATGGATCACCTTCTCTAGCACCTGTGCATGCCTCCAAACTACTTCCAAGCCTTGTGACACTTATGCAAATGAATCAAACATGTCTCCCAAGTGCCACTACCAAATTGACCTAGAAGCCAACAAACAAATATTGACTTGTTTGCCAAAAATTCCTCTACTTTCCTCAAAAACCTACATAAGTTGTGACACATCAGAATCAACCTACAACACACTATTGCACATCTCCATCATCATCATAAGGCCAACACACAACTTGAATAAATTATCACCATGATCATAAGCATGAAGACCTAACTTCCAACTCAACCAATGTGTTTTTAGGATCTGAATAGGTCATATTAATCATTATATAAAGTCTCTATTCAGAGGGAATATTCCCACATTTATGACACTTCTCATATCCATTACACTGCCAACTTCAGCTAAATATTGATGGCATTATTTTCATTAATGGAAAAGGAGCAACAACAAGGCAAAGAAGACACAAATATGTGATGGAAGATAAACACCAAGGAAATCAAGGTATGTTTATGAAGTTATATTAAAGGTATGCTTGATATGGTGATGAGAGGTTAAAATTAGGTATACTTGTACAATTATACATTTGTGATGCCTCATATGATATGTTTTTTAGCTTGTTTTCATATGTTGTTATTACATGTTGAGTTTATTGTATATATTTTTATGGAAAATAAGTAGCAAGGTATACTAGAAATGGTTATTATGTTTGCAAAGCCAATTGGTATGATTGGTATGCTTGTTGCGTTTCAGTGCAAGGTATGCTTACATACATGTTCTTTGTATTCCTAATTTGAAGACTAGTTTGGCTGAGTTGAATTCTTGTGATGCAATGCAAAGGAAAGACTCCATGACAACAAAGGAAAAACAATGACAAGACTCCATGACAACAAAGGCAAGACAAAGACTTGATGTAATGAAAAGAAAAAGACATGGAAAATATTGTGATGTAGGGTTATTTTAATATGAATGCAATATTGTATTATTTCATACTATTTATTTATTTGATTGACATGAAGAGTATGAATGCATGACATTTGGAAATGATGAAATTCCTTTTATTTATTCTAATATTCAAGAGTGTAAGAAGTTTTGGAATTAAAGGGACACCTTTGGAATGCAAAGAGACAAGTTTTGTAATTTTACATTTGCGTCAGTGGAATACTAATGACCATCAAAGTTCATTTATAAATTTATGTATGGTTGGAGAGCTGAAAGGTTAGAGAGTTAGACAACATGTAAGGTTTAGAAGAGGCATAAATAAAGATAGAGGTATGTAGAATTGATGACTAGGTAAACCAGCATATTATTTTAGTTTTTATGAGGGGATTGTGCACTCCTTTCAAGTTGTGACTTGATAAATATTAGGTTGGAGACTATTGAGGTAGGATCCTCCTATGGGTTGTAGCCTACAAAAGAATAATGGGAGTTGGAGATTCATTGGATGTTGTGGATTACAGAAATAATGAGGTAGTAGCCTCTCGTAGATTAGAACCTACACAAAATAATAGATAATAAGGGAGTAGGAGCTTGCCTTTGCATGACAAGAATAACAAAGGTGTGATTTTCTCCATTTATGGGTTTCTACGTATATCAAGTTTCCATATACGATGACGTTATGTGTTTATGTGATGTTTTGGATTACTTATCACTTGCTGTTGACATATTAAATTTTCTAATAATTATGTGTTAAGATACTCATTTAAAAGTTCATTAAATAATATTGAAAGAAAATAAATTTAATGTCCATGAATGTACTAGACTAATTCACCCCCTCTCTTCATTTAGTCAGGTTTTCATCAATTGGTATCAGAGTCAGTTATTTATGTGTAAGCCTAACATCTTAAAGGTAGCTCCGGTTAAGTCATGGACTATAAAAGTGTGCTTGTGATAAGTGAAACAAATTTTCATGAAGGGAGAGATAAGGTAAAATATGAGTTGATAGCTATCAACCTGGTGTATGGAAACTAATATGTGATGGTTACTATAAAAGCTCTCCCTATGTGAAATAAAAACAATGGAATGTTAAGGCAAAATGTGTTATGTATAATAATAATCATAATAAGGATCTTGTGATACAGTAATAGATTTAAATTATGCTGAAGAAATATGGGATATATTGGAGCTCATTCATGAAGGAGAGACTAGTAGGAGTAATAAAAAAAAAAAAAGTGGAGAAAGAAGAAAAAGAAAAATCTTTGTAAAAGGGGAAGTGTTCATTTGAATTTGGTCTCTGCTAGTGTGGATCAACCTGATTTACATGAAGAAAACATAGCTCCAAAACAAACCTAGCTTGGCATGGCCTTGACTAAAATAGAAAGATTCAAGAATGAAAACAAAGACCCAAAGAAACTTGTGCAAATATTTTATGAGAGAGAGCATCAGTACAAGGAAGAAATTGCTAATTTGAAGACACAACTTAAAGGGGAGACCAGAATAGAGGAGATGTTGAATAGTATGCTAAAGGAGAAAGAGGTATAGCGTGAAATATTAGAAGTTGAGATGGTGTTTGCTAGAAGTGAGTTAGATGAAAAGAAAGCATTATATAATAACCTAGAAGAGAAGATATTCTCTATGACAATCTCATAAAAGCCATCCATTAAAGAGTACAATACATCAAAAATACCTAAAGAAGAAGAAGCCAGTAACAACATGATTTGTAAAGAAGTAGATAAGAACAAGTAGCAGAACCAAACATAGAGGAATGAGACAAAGAAAATCTACTATGAAATGACGCAATTTGGTCATATAGATGAGACTAGAAAGTATTCAAGATATCAAACAAGGAAATATATCCACTACAATAAAACCTTGTGATTAGCATCCATTTTTTATTCCTTTTTTGTGTCTAGAGCCCAATTTTGGTGCTGTTTGTGTCTATTTATCAAATATGGTGCAAAACTTGATGTAATGTTTGCACCAAGTTTTGCTCTATCTTACACCAAGTTTAGCACCAGGTATTGTAATAAGTTTTTCACCAAATTTTACACCGCATTTTACACCAGGTTTTATGCCAACTTTTGTGCCATCCTTTACACCATGTTTTGCATCAAGTTCAGCACCTAATTTTGTTTCACCAACTTTTACACTCTCTATTGTATCCACTTTTTGCACCTGCACTTGCATCAATTTTTGCATCATCTCTTGCATCCTCTTTTGCATCATTTTTTAAAATCCATTTTTGCATCCCTTTTGTGCTAAGTTTTTCATTGAGGGTTGTGTCTAGTGTTGCATCTAATTTTGGATCTAATTTTGTTGCATCCAATTTTACATCTTGTTTTCCATCCATATTTACATCATCCTTTTCATCGATTATTGTTTCCACTATTACATCCAATTTTCTTGTGCTATAATTTGCACCTAGTTTGGCACCTCCGTTTGCACCCATTTTTGCTTCTAAATTTTCATCCACAATTGCATCCTCATATACATCTAGGTTTTCATCGAATTTTACATCTATTTTTTTCATCCCTTTTTGTATCCACTTTTGCGTGAAGATTTGCATCATGTTTTGTGTCTCATATTGCATCTACTTTTGCATCGAATTTCCTTGCATCCTATTTTGCATCCATTGTTACACCCATGTTTATGTCCACTTTTGCATCCCTTTTTGCATCTTCAATTACTTTTTTTTTTGCATCTATCATTACATCCACTTTTGTTGTGACACAATTTGTGCCATGTTTTGTACTTACTATTGTACCCACATTTTCTTCCAATTTTGCATCCATCTTCGCATCCTCTTTTGCATCAAATATTGCATCTATTTTTGGATCCAATTTTGTGTTGGTTTTTGCATCTCATTTTATATATATATTTTACATTTACTTCCTTTGCATCCAATTTTGTTTCTCCTATTGCACCCATGTTTGCATCGAATTTTACATCCCTTATTTCATATTGTCTTGCATCTACGTTTGCATCTTTTTTGTGTCAGTTATTACATCCACTTTCTCATCCACTTTGGTTATGGTACAATTTGTACCATATCTTGTGTCTGTCATTGCAACCCGCATTTTCTTCCATATTTTCATCCTCTTCTGTGTCCAAGTCTGCATCAAATATTGTTTATGTTTTTTGCATCCCATTTTTCATCTACTTTTACATCCACTTCTGATGCATTCAATTTTCCGTCTAATTTTGTTTCCACTATTCCACCCATGTTTGGTCCATGTTTACGTCCCTTTTTTCATCCAATTTCGCCTAATTTTTTTCATCCACATTTGTTCCCTTTTTCACATTCATTTTGTATCCACATTTGTTTTACCATAATTCATGCTAAGTTTTATGCCTACTATTGCACCCATGTTTTCTTCCACTTTTTCATACATGTTTGCATCCTATTTTGTGTCCAAGTTTGCATCAAATATTGCATCTACTTTTCATCCACTTTTGTGTCAATTTTTCTGTCTTGTTTTGCATCTACTTATATTGTATCCACTCTTCATCCAATTTTACGTGTATTGCTGCCCCCATTTGTTTTGTTCACTTTTCCATCCCTTTTCCAACACTCATCATATTTTTTGCATTGATGATATTTCTTCTGAAATTGACAATTATGAACAACTGATAAAAATGTTAATATTTATGATGATGATGATAATTAAGATGATGAGAATGACATGAATTGTGATTATTATGATAATGACAATGATGATAAAGACGATGGGGATGACAATGACAATGATGATTATGCTAATGACCTTGGTGAATCATCCAAATTTTTAAATGTTGTCTTGGTCATAATCGTAATCCTTGTCTTTGGCATCATCTTCCAAGTAATCATCATCTGGTCATCATTATCATTGTTTTCATCTTGGTAATGATGAACAACAGTAATGGCATGAATGATGATTATGATGTTCATGATGAAGATGAAAAAAAATGATGATAGAAATTACATTAATAATGATTATGGAGATGATGAAAATTATAATTACAATGATAATTGTAGTGATGATGATGTTCATTGATCATCTCTAAAAGAATAAAGTTGTTGTTTCTCTTGCATATATTATGTGTCCTAAAAACCCTTTTCGAGCACTCGTCACATTTTCTGGGTTGATGATATTTCTTACGACACCTATAATTATGAAAAATTAATGAAAACGTCCATAATCATGATGATGAAGATTATGATGATGATGATGATGATGACGACGACGAGATGAATGGTGATTATGAGGACAATAATGATGACAATAATGATGACAATGATGGTGGTGATGATGACGATAATGAATATGATGACACTCCCTCTAAACTAGAGAGATACTCATAATGAGACAAAAAAGCACTCTCAAGTTGAAATATTCATATAATAAGGGATTTGGATTAATAAGCATCAACGATGATTTACATCATCATAACCAACATTGTCAAAATAGCAGGGCCTTGACGAAAAATTTATATCTCTCCATTAGATTAGAGAACAATGTTGGGAGGCATAAATTTAGACACCACTGCCTCTCTAGGCACTTACCTCACATGAATGTTCACCAATTATGTCCTCAAATGATCATTTCCTAATCCACTTTCATAATATTTGACACCAGGAAATGTCTATCCCCATGACTATTCTTATGTTGGATTAATGCACTTGACTTATGGTGGTTAGTCCTAATAAATGTACAAATTCTCAAATAATATTGGTCCTAGATGTTTATCCAATCCATCATCCTCCCTAATGGTGTCTTTACTAGGCTTACGAATATTAGTCCTGGCCATATACATTACACATGGATAATATGGTGTCCACCCTCACTCCCTCTCAACCAGGCAGGAGACATCCACAAGAATAAGTGTTTCTCAAGAAAACCCATCATTTTTATAGAGAATAACATCACTAGTTTTTTTCATCATATGATGCCTTTATGATGAAGCATTCATAGATTTGTGGAAAAATGTTTCCCCTTTTGTCATTTGTGATGAAATAAAATCAAAAAGTGAAAGCCAAAATCATTAAATATACACTATAATGATTTATCTAAGTCTAAACTCTAAGGTTGAAGTGAAAATTCATGTAAATTTTATATCTATGAGTTGTGCCAAATTTATGAAAACCTTATTCCCTATGTCCTATATATAAGAAAAATAAAAATAAATAAAAATAAGGCCAAATGAATGGTAACTCATGTATTCACTCCCACTTTGGAAAACATATGAATATACACACTCCTAGTCACACTTGATCACATGTTTGTGATGGTTAAATCACGAAGTCCTATTTTCCCCTTTCATCTTCACTTCATCATTTAAGCACCTAATTGAGGATCTAGGGAATGTTTGTTGCCTAAGGGTTTCATGTATACTCTTGGTTTAATTATGTCACTCTACAGTCAATTTATGTGACAAAGTAAAATAATTAATTTTGTGGAGTTATTACAAAAATGTATTAAGTTAGTCACCACACACACATGTATTACATCTCATTGATCCACATGTGTGGGTTGGATACTCATTGCTTGAGAAATTTAATGGAGACTAATTTAGGGATATGATGGTATAGCTTAAAAAATATCTTGGTAAACATTGTGATTCATCCTTTCGTTTGGTTGAGACACTTGATAATATTGAAGTCACTCCTAATAATCCATGGAGATGGGAAGTATAAATTACTTGTGTTGGAAATAGAATTGATAAATAGAGGTTTTCCACTAGCGATTTTGGATTCGTAGAAATTAGATACATGGTAGTAGTCCTCGATGTCAATTAACTAAGATTTTATTGTCATAATGCGAAAAGAGGTTAACATATTGGTAACCTTGATGTCCTGATCATTCCAAATGATAGCCATTCCACCCAATTATCTCTAAGCATAAATCACTACTACTTGGAAATTCCTCCCCCATTTTATAGTTGTATTAGGTAGAGCCTCATTTAATATTTTTGTTTCTTATATCAACATTATTGATGGGTGCTTTGCGTACCATTTTTTATTTTATGAGTCTTTGTTTTCCTTTGCTATTGAGGCCCCTCATGTTCCATGAGACTATTTTCATGGAGAATTTACACATAAAGGAAGTATAATATGACTAAAAAAACATGTTTCAAGATTGAAGTTTACTGGACAATGCCACTTCATGACTCCTTTATTTCCTTAACATGGACCGAATGGTGAATTTGATGTCCTTAAGGGAAATTGACCAATGAAAATATCAAAAAGTGGTGACTTTTGACTTTATCACATATAACTTAATATACTAGAAAAAATATCCATAACAATTTCATCAATCAATGAATCATTAAAAAAAACATCCAAAACAATTTCATCAAGCAATGAATCATTACATTATAAAATACAATCTATAAACCTTTTGGGAACTTTTTGCTAAACCATGTTCAAAACCAACATATTTAACAATAATATGGACAATAAAACAATTTCATAAATTAAGTAACATATTTTCAAGCCTAAGAAATGTCACTAAGAGAAAACTAAAAAGCATGCAACTGATGGGAGTGACCACTCAAGGCCACCATAAGACAATTAATCTATTAAGACCAAGAATAATGGGGACAAATATATACAAATGACAAAGGCAAACCTATTTTAACTTTATTTTTTTATTAGGTGCAATTTGAACATCTCAAGATATAATGAAGAGAAGAATTAATTTTATTGCATTAACAAAACCCAAGCACATTCTATAACTTAGCAAGGAATATATGTATAATACCCATCTCAGCAACACAACACATGGCACTAAGTTACTTTTTTATATATAATTCAACACTCTATCTATAAAATCACAAATTTAGCACGAATGGAACGTTTAAAATTCCATTTTTTAAAAACAAAATATAATTTTTATATTAAAGAATACAAAAAACTAAATATATTTTTTAGCAAAAAAATACTAAAACTAAATATATATTAAAAAAAACTAAAACATAAGATTATTATTATTTTTTTTTTTTAAATTACAAATAATTTTTAGATTTTTTTTAAACACTTCCCTCTTTTCTAAGAAGTAAAATAATAATAGAAATAAGGATGGACCAAAAATATTCATTTCCCTGGTAAGTGTTTCCAACCATTCATTCCACTCATTCGAGCTATTTCATTAAACAGAGATAAGTGTTATTTCACATTGTTTTGGCAAAGCCTATTGAGCTTCGCCTACGATAAACCTATTCCTTTATGGAGTCCTTTATATATTGATCAAATTTTGATTCCTTAGGGATTAATTAGAGCAAAGAAAACATGAGTACTCTTAATTCCAAGTTCATTGTCTCTGATGGTGGATGAAGAAAGCGAGGGGGTTGCAGTTGTGGTTGTGGTCATGGAGTTTTATCTTTTACATTATATTTAGGGAGTTCAAAGAAATTTGAATGGAATCATTGTCATCACTAGGTATAATGGATTAAGTGTGATAATGGATAAAATGAAGTAATTATTTATGAGAATTTGTTCTTGAATGAATATTAGGATCCATTCTATCATAGAGAAAAGTACATGCATTAAAAACAACTCAATATTTGATGGGACATTCATATTGTATGAAACTTATTTTTTATTAAAAACAATTTACCTTTTCATGTCACATTTGTTTTTGTTAAAATTTCTTCTATTTCAAATCTAAATTACAATTGTAATTTGACATAAAGCTTCAAGTAACCCTTAGTTTACCAATCATGCATGGACATAATAAGAAACATTCACAATATAATATGAAGAACAAATGGGTACCTACTTCATATACATTAAAAAATGCTTCTTCTACTTAAAGTGAAGTACAAGTGTAATCTTAGTTGGATCTCCAATATATATTAAACCATATTTTCATTTTATTTTTTAGTACTATTAAATGTTATTATGTCCTACCTCATTTTATGGCTAGCATTGTAATAAAACTATGCATTGTGCTATAGAATTAGTACTAACATGTAATACTGATTTTTTTCCCATAACACTATAGGTAATGACCATGAAGATGATGATACAGACTATGTTTAGATTACATCATATATCATAGATGATGATGATGAGGATGGCGATGACGTTGGTGATGATTATGTGGATAATATTATTAGGATGGTCAGGATGATAATCATGGAAATGATCATAAGGATGATCTTGACTATGATTTTCGTGGTGCTAGCTAGCCATGTGTTATTTTTTATATTTAATTGGGATGTATTAATATGGAAATCATACATTTGAATTTTAGTTGATTCAAATAATGATGATGACACTATCGGTACTATTTTGTTTCCTTATGAATATGATGAAAATTGTTTACAATTTTTTTATGGGGAATTATTGTGTATGATGAGATTACTATTTTTCTATGGATGTTGTGAATTTACCTTAGAATAATGATATCTATGAAATGTTTAGTTGATATGATTAAATATGATGATGATATTATCATTTTTATCTTGTTATTTTATGTATATATTGAAAATTATCAACATTATTTTGGTGGAGAATTATTATGTATGATGATATTACAATATTTTGATGGATGTTGTGAATTTACCTTAGAATAATGGTGTTCAAGAAAGATTTTGATCTAATAATCACACATTTGCATCTTATTTTATTTGATTAAAGATTATTAGGATATTATTATTATTATCTTGGTACTTTATGTATGTATTGAAATTGTTAATGCTTTTAGATGGACACATTATGTATGACAATATTACTATTTTTGGATGTAATGTTGTGAATTTATCTTGGAATAATGATATTTTCGATAAGTGTTGATTTAGTAGTCATTTATGTATATTAAAAATTGTTAATGATTTTTTGATTGAGAATTGTTATATATAAGGATGATGCTATAGTTTTTGTGAATGTTGTCAATTACCCTTAAATTCGTTTACAAATATTAAGTTATCAATTTGAAATGTGATATGTTCTTAAATGTGTTATACATGAAAATACATCCTCATCATCTTGGAGGAGAATACTATGTTGTTGGTTGAAATACCCCTTTCTCCTAGACTATATAAGGCTATAATACAAGTTATATACCATGAGGACCATGTTATCCTAGTCTACAACAAGTTGTCCCCTTCATTTAAATTTTGTTACCAAAATTCTCACTCAGTCACGAGGAAAAAAGCTCTAGTTAACTAGAATGTGACACTCTTGCTCAATTTTGGGAACTCATATGGTGGAATGTGCTCTCTTTATCTTCATCTTTAGATTTTTCCTAAAAAGGAAAATCATACAAAAGTGGGAAAGAGTCATCAAGCACAGAGAAGCTTTTTCCTAAGTGAAAAAGCATCTAAAAAGTGGAAAAGGCAATTTTTATATGAGGAAACATTATTCACCCAAAAGCTTTTGCAAAATTGAACTAATGAGGAATTTGGAAAATATTCATAGCCTTCACTTACCTATATGTTGGAGGCTTTTCCATTAAGAAAAAGATGGGAATTCTTGTATTGTAACGTTGCTGACATCTATCTTGAGAGGGACAGTTTGGAGCTAGGAGTTGGGGGAGGTGTTGCTTCAACTTCATCTGATGGTTGTAACTTTCTTCCAACTCCTTCATTAATATAGATCAGTTGTCCTTCCTTCCATATGTTGCTATTCATTCTTTACTTATTTTATTTAACTCATGAATGTATGGCATTTTGGTTTATATTTATTTATTTTGTTTCTGATAGTTTCGATTTTCAAGATATTATGCTCTTAAGGTTGCTCTTTTCTCTCTCTTATGTGTAGGACCAAGCTTTGGAGCTAGCTAAGAGTGCTTCCCAGCTACACTAAAAACTCCAGCAAGACTTGCATGCAAGGAATCATAGGAATTCCTTCTCTTTTTCTTAATCTATACTCTACATATTGATCTACTAAGAATCCTTAGCCTTAGGAAAAACTTTCTCTGAATCGGTTTGTCCTAGGTTTCCAAGATAAACTGAGAGGGTTTTATTTTCATCTAGTCATGCATGAAATCATATAGCAAAATGATATTTAGAAACTGTCATATATTTCACTATGTAATTGAAATTAGTGAAATGAAACAATAAGGGGGGTTAGAAATGGAATTAAAATTGAAACTCTAAACAAGAAGCCAAAAGTGGATGTAACTGTAACATCCCTCCCTTAATAATAAATAATAAATAATAAGAACTAATAAATAAACAAAATAATGATTAATAATAAAAAAAATAATGAATAATAATAAAAACATTATAAATAAAAATAATAATAACTAATAAAATAATACAAAAATATAATAATAATAAATAATGAATAATAATAATAAATCTAATAAAATAATAAATTAAAAATGAATAAAAGAAATAAGTATAAAAATAAAATTAATAACCAAAATAACAATAAATGATATTAAAAGAAATAAGTAATAAAAATTAAATAGTAATAACCATATTAAAGCTCTAATAAAAGAAGGAAATTATCAAAAAAGGAAAGGAAAACAAGAAAGCTAAAAAAATCAAAGGAAAGTAGAGGAAAAGTAGCATGCAGACACATGGAGGGTGTGCATGTGGTTCCCCTTCCAATGTTTTGTTCTATTTAATGAATGGTGAGGAGGATGGGAGGGGTTCCATCATTCCTAGGTTCTATCTTTCATTCTCTTGGGAGAATGGTATACTAAGACTTAGGAATACTGGCAGTAGTCATTGATTGAGGGCTCGGGGGTGGCCAGTGTAGCAGAATCCTGCACAATTGAGCCTACGATTGGGAGGAGAGTCGTCCCCAAAATCTTGTGGTCACTTCGCAGCCGGAAAGTACAAGTATAATGTCATTGAAAGAATTGTTTTCCTTTTTGACATTAATTTTAGTTTTACTTGTACTGTTACATATGGTATCAGAGCGGTTTAACCCTTAGGGCCTATGGGCATCCAGAAATTTACTTTGTTGGAATTTTTAACTTGACTGGTTTTAAAGTTACAGGTGGATCACTTCCAGGAGGTGGCATAATTTTTCTTCAAACCCTCACTATGCCGTAAATTTTCTTTATTCAATGCTACTTACTGCATAGTTATATTTTGATTGGTTTTGGTGATTATATTTCTGCCTGTATTCACTTGGATTTGGATGATTGTTTTTCTGCGATATTAGCTAATAGAAAAAAAAAAATAATATATTTATCATTCAATCGGTGCATGTGGCCTTCAGCTATAGATCTCTAGCATTCGCAGTAACTGTGAGGGTCATCTACCGTTTACTCAAGAAAAACTGTCCATTCTGGTGATAGCAGAGGGCACAGTTACATTGCTTTTGATGATAAACATAACCCCATTTAGAAAATTACTGATGAAGGTCCTTGATAGGACCAAGATGAACAAAATAGTCATCAAAACAAGATGCAAACAATGACACAAAAGGGTTTTAAAGTAGAATTAAAAAGGGTGCAACACTATACACAAAAAAGGGAACAAACAAGATGCAAACAATGACACAAAAGGGTTTTAAAGTAGAATTAAAAAGGGTGCAACACTATACACAAAAAAGGGAACAAAATAGGGCATACAAAATGATACCAACTTGTGCGCAAATAAGGATCCAAAAATGGAAACCAAAATGAGGATGCAAATAATGGTGTAAAATTAGGATGCAAAATTGGGTGCAAAAAGGATGTAAGGAAAGACACAAAACAAGATGCAAAATGGGACTTAAAAAGGGTGAAACCAAGGGTGCCAAAAATGATGCATAACTAGATGAAAATTCAAACTAAAATCTAGATGCAAAATGGGATGCAAATGTGGACACAAAATGTGGCAGAAAAAAAGATGAAAATTTGGATGGCAAAAAGGATGAAAAACTAGACACCAAAAATGATGCAAAATTGGACATAAAAAGTGGTGCAAAATTGGACACAAAAGTAGAAACAAAGGTACAAAAATGGGAATAAAAATGGCTTGAATTTGAATGCAACATTGGATGAAAAATGAGGTGAAACAAATTATTCAAAACTTGGTGCAAAAACAAATGGAAAAGTTGCCGAAAAAAATGGCTCAAAATTGAACATAACATTAGACACAAAATCAGATGCAAAGGTGGATGCAACACATGGTTCAACATAGGATGCAAATTTATATGCTCAAAAGGATGAAAAATTGGATGCAAGAAATGGTGTTAAAAAGGATTCTAAATTGGATGCAAGAAATGGTGTTAAAAAGGATTCTAAATTGGATGCAATAAATGATGCAAACTATGGTGCGAAATAGGATGTAGAAAATGGAGACAAATAAAATGCAAAAGTGAATGCAAAAAATTGTGCAAAAATGGATGAAAAATTTGGCACTAAATTGGATTCAACATATGGTGCAAAATTGGATGCAAAAAGTGGTATAAAAAAAGGCAAAAAAACTGGCGCAAAAAAAGATGTAAAAATAAGTACAAAATTAGAAGCAAAAAATGGCGTAAGACTATATGCAAAAATTGACACAAAATGGATGCAAAAAAAGGCACTAAATCAGATGAAAAATATGGTGTAAAACTCTATGCAAATTACGACAGAAAAATAGAAGAAAATAATGGCACAAAACAGGAAGCAAAAAATGATACCGAAATAGATGCAAAAAATAGCACAAAACTAGAAGCAAAACTTGTTGCAAAACAAATTTCAAATCTTGGTGAAAAATATGATGAGAAAAATGATGCAATATTTTGCGTAAAAAAAGATGCAAAATTCGATGCAAAAAAGGATGCTTTAAAAATTGTAAAATAGATCCAGATTTAGCGCCAAGCTACTCATCCCAATTGAGAAAAAAATGCACTAAAATTTGGTGCTAAATTTGGCGCAAATTTACTGTTTTGTTGTAGTGATGTCATGTATCCATTGCCATGAACCTGGACATAGAGTAACGGGCTGTAAGAATAAGAAAACCAAGAATAATGAGTAGAATATGCGACAAACAAGAAAGTTCCTTCAAGAAAACAAATAGAGAAGTCAGTCGTCCACTAAGTAGATAAACCATTTTCATGGTTACTATTATTTGTGTAATGAATTTGGACATAAACTTGTTCAATGTAAAATGTATGCAAAGAAGAGCACAAGAAAACGCACACTATTTGTACCATATATTGGTCAACTAAGTTGATATTTATGTAGCAACCTTGGACAAAAAGCTAAAGACAACAAACTTCCATATACCCTAAAGTGATCTAGACAAAAAATGGAAGAAATTATAAGAAAGCGAAACAATGAAGAATATACACACAACAAAAGGAAGTCCACTAAATCATTGAAGAGGAAGAAAAAAGAGTAATGAATTAAAGTCACCTTGGTCTCAAGGGGAGCTTCCCAAGGAAGCAATGAAGAAATTGTCCTATGTTAGAGAAGAATTATTTTAGGAGGAGAATAACTCCATTAAAGACATGGAAACGAATTATGTATTAATGAAAATCTAAGAAGAGCCAAAAGAAACAAAGGAGGATGTCACTAAATTATCACCAATAAAATATATATACAAAAAGATAGGAAAATAAGCAACACGTAAACTAGAAACTTTGGCACCACCTTAATTATATGGTTGAATATATTATTAAAGGCCTTCTATACTTTAGAGTTAGATGCATTAGCTCACAACGAAGGAGAAGAAAGGAAGATACAACAATGATGATTATAAAAATTTCATAGTGCGTCCCAATGGATGTATAAAGTAGGAGAGTTCCATACAAGACACTTTTTAATTAGGGAGCGGAGTTGAATTGACACACAAAAATGTCTAAAAAGAAAAAAAAACAAACATGAAACAAAAACTTCAATGTCAATTAGAGTAATAAGAAATGATTCCATTGCAACCCACTTTAAGCATATGAAACTGTGCTACCTTTGTGAAGAGTAATGGAAATTATTGCACGTAAACAATGGGGATATGCACCATATTTAGACGCACTCCATTCAAAATGAAAAGGGATATTTGAAGCATAATTTTAGAACTTATACCTACTTCAATGATGGCTACAAAATGAAATAGTGACTAGAAACAAAATAATACACCCAAGAAAATGCATACAATGGAGACAAATCTTGTGATTCTATAGTGAGGTTTTGGGGGCATAACCTATTATAGAATTGTTTTAGGATGCTTTAGAAGAACATCCACTATTAAAAAACAAAATTGAGAAAGGCATAATGTTGAATCAAGATCCCAACACTGAAAACATCGAAGTCATGTAGCTAATCAATGGACTGAACAATTATCACAATGAAAAGATAATTTAATTTTGCCTTTGCATATGCGAAAACAAGATAGTCACAAAGCAAGATGGAATCCAATAAAGACACAATGAATTTTAGCAAGATTTTATGGCCGAATTTCATTATTTAAAAAATCATATTAATCATCTCAACTCCCACATGGATGCTAATTTAGAAAAATAATGAGTGATATGATACCTGTGGTCTAATACAATTGGATTTTATGATAAAATATAGATAGAAATTGTAGATTCCAGACCTGAGATTGATAGGAGCAATATTATTACACGATTACAAACCAAAGAATCCATGCATGCATAGCTATGTCTACCTATGCGTTATGGGAATGTTATAGATTATTTTTGGTGTATATTTTAATGCAATGGAATTGTTAATAACATATATATGCATTTTTGTAGGATTAATACATTATGACAACTTATACAACATTATGATGATATATAATGATCTACATGGTTGGCATGTAAACGTTGGTTATATTGGTGTTTGTGACAACACTAAATGTGTGAAACATTATTGGTAGTGTTTAATTTAAGAAGTGTTGAAGCAACAACAATATATCATAAATATATTTGTGACAACATTAATTATTACATATTGGAAGCTTCTCAAGCCTGGATGGAACATGGTGGCTAGATCGTTACAATATGGCATGCATATCAATCAGGTTATATATGAATTAGGGTTCTTGCATACATTATATGTAATACATTATATTATGGTTGATATACTCATTTTATATAGTGGTATATAAGGGAAGCCTTATCATATCACTATGGATATTCCATTATAGTATTACATTGTTTTTACAATTTTTATTATGATGTAGTATCATTTAATGTATTGATATGTATGTTGGAATATGTGTGTAATATATGGATGGGGTAGTTTCCCATAATATATGTACATTGTTGAGAATGGTGTGCACGATGTGCATTGAATGGATAAATTATGTGGTTCATTCCCATCACCATATAATTCTGCCTATGTGAAAGATTAAAATACAAATTGTATTTGACAAGCACAAAATCCTTGATCGTTTATCATGCTCACATTTCATAGATAGTGATTATTTTATGCAATGCTGGGATTCATGCCACAAATTATACAACTAGATTATCATGAGCATGCCTGAACAATCTGATACAGTTTGTTGTATACAATATAAATATATTTGGCTATGGATCTCAAACTGTTGAGCACTAGCCTTGCATTCAACTAACAGCAATAGGTAATGCTAGTGTAACATACAATGGAGGGACATTGTGAGTTAGCATGGGAATGGCAACATTGATAAATTCATTGTTTTAGCGTTGGATGCCTCTTTCTGATCATGTCACAACTAGAGAGAAAAATCTTTTGTCCAATTTTTGGGTCTTCGATCTATTAAGAAGGCTTATAATGGTAGAATATCCTTAGTAATCATGATGAAGACCATACATTTAGTTTCCATGTTGCGCTGAAAGCATGCAAGCAAAAGAGATGGGCTTTGTTTGCTAATATTCATGCTACATAAATGTGAAATTATACTCAAGTTTCACATTCATGATGTCAAATTCCATGAAGAACATTATGTGAATCATGAAGCATGTTTTAAGAAAATACATTTTTTTTTCTTATCTCATATTACACAAACACATATGCTTTTAGAATATTGTTCCCTAACAATGGTGGAAAGGATTAATCTTAACCTTACAAGTAAATATTTATTTGTATGAGAGTCGTGGATACCAAAATTTGTTCTTTGATGTCAGTCCTTGAATGATGAATATTGTGAGATTAAAACTATAGGATTGTCTTTTTTAAACAAAATAACAATGGATGCCACCCATGTTGATGTTGTTTATCTTTCCTCTCTAGCTGGTATCTTTCTTTCGAAAACTCAACTTTTGACCAACAGCTACACAAAGAAAGAGATGCATTATAATTAAAGGATGAGAAGAAACTTCACATAAGTTGAGACTTTTAAATAAAATTGATATTTTGGGCAGAGAAGGCATGTTGATATGCTCATGAAATATGTTTTTCAAGGTCGATGGTCTTGCATCACAAAATTTATTAGATAGTTAGATAGTGGAGTATAAAGGAAATGTGTCCGTGGGAGTATAGTGAGTTGTCACTATAGTTAGATAGTAAGATATTTAATGGAAATGTGTCAGTGGAAGCATATATGTGTTGTGTAAATCATAGGAACTTTATACCGTCCAAGTCGACTTCCTTTTCATAAGGAAATAACTCACTTCTTTAGTTTCAACACACTGGTGTCGAAGGTTTTTTTTTGAATTATATTATGAAAATTCCATGCAATCGCAAGGTACAAAAACTAGGGAAGCACGTGTGCAACATAACATTGTGGGAGGTGGTAAATTGCCAAACTTGCGAGAACCATGGTAGCATTTGTAACACATGATAAACAAATTATAGGACTCATTGGAAGAGAAGTTCATATATATGGAATCCACAATGGTTGAAATGGAGATCAATTTGAGGAACATGACCTATATGTGTTATCGGGAAAACTAGTGTCCACTCAGAGCTGCTAGTCCCACTAAGACGGGTAGTTGTCTTAGAAACAAACAAACTGAAGTTACTTGTGTTTTCCTTTATGAGAAGTAGATGAGAGAGAAGCAGAGAGTACCAACCTCAGTCTTTCACTTGGCTCCTTGCTTGTTTCCTCTCCCCTTTGACAGATCTTTGCCACTCCTTCCTTGCTTGTCCCGCATCAAAGAACACCTGTGGAGTCAAAGCAGCATAATACCATCAAAGCATAGAGATCTACAATCATAAGCAATATAGGATCAGATATATATTGACCATACAAAGGCATATATCAACTTAGACATACAAGAATATGGGGGAAAACTCAAATAGCATTATTGATGGAAAGAGTAGAAGAGAGGATCACAACCCATTAATCTGACCCAGCGCCATCGTCCCTGCATGAAATCCCTTCTTCACCTCATGAAAAACTATATCACCCAACACTATGATGTTCCATAGAGAAACCAACATCACTTCCTTACAAGATACAAAATTCCAGCCTCTGGATCTCTAGGATGAGGGATCCATATATAGATGTTTGTAGGTGGGTGAGTCAGCTTTTGGGATTTTGATTAGTGTCCTCTCTCTAATAGTTCTTGGTTCCACTTGGAGATTCATGATCTCTTACTCATCTCTTGGTGAATTCAGAGAGGCAAGTGTCAAATGGGCAGTTTCTAGAAGATTCTCTGGGTTTCCACCTAGCCAACTGCCTCTGCCATTTGTCTGCTCTCACTCATCGCAACCCACAGAAGGGATTTCCAGTATGCATCGCACTATTTTCATGTGGCAGGTGAGATGCATCACACCCTTAGCATTGAGCAGTCTATATGGTCCAGTTTTGACCAGTTTTGAGTAGTTTGTTAGGGAGAACTTCTGGGAGATGATGTAATCAACTGACCTTGCTCCTTTAGGGTATGAAACAACACTTTTAGGGACTTAGAAGCCCTTGTTTTATGGACGTATGTGATTTGGGTTACAGTGCCCAAATATGTCTATAACAGTTGCCCCCTAAAGCATGAGGCCATAAATCTTTTGATGTCGGGTGAAATGCTTTATCATGAGGATCTGAGGTTTTTCCAACTTGAAGGTGACCTGTAATAAGATACAATACAATACATTATCCTCATAATATTTTCATGATCTAGCTGAGGCGAGCATTCCCATGCTTAGCTTTATAAATTCATTTTCATGTACATAGGACAGACAACCGTCTGTGTGGCAGACTGATGATTTTGGTAGAGCTATCATCCTTTGGCTTGGACGATTATCTGTGCAACAATGATGTACATTTGATGTTTTTATTTTCATAAATATGTCGCAGCCTGGATGGATGAAACTAGATCCGGGGTCTTCAAAACTCATTCAATCTTCGCCTGAAGTACAAGTTGATCCATGTGAAAAGATGTTCTAGTGTCGAACATGGAAAGGAATCGCCTGATTACCAGCCAATAATGTAAGTTGTTAATAGGCGCGAGAGGAATCACCGATAATGATAATGACCCTCAAGGTACTACAGTACAATTTAGATGGTGTGAATACATGAGTCAATGTCGAACACCACGCAAAATATTTCGGTTGAAGGACATTAATGTAAACCTGTCGCTGGAAGTGAGAAAATTGCCATTGAGGCATGCAATCTTCAAAGTACTGAAAGAATGTTCCTAGGTCGACTTCTTGGATAATGAGCTGACGTTGACAAGAGGTGACCTGTCGTAGGAGGGCATTAATGATTCCCACATCTACGACACGGAACGGAGCAAATGATTTTGTGGAGGTGAAAACGATATGATGATACAAGGTTCAGGGTAGCGGTCATGAAATATTGAAGTGTTAAGGTATTGCAGCGAATGAGACACAAGTTGGGTTGGTGAATTCTCTGAGCGACTTCTCTTGAACATATCGGTGACATTGAAATGGATTGGTAGCGTTAACCCCAAAAATGGATGGTACGGTGGACCAATGTTGATATGACCAGTGAATGGAATAACCCAACCTAACTCAATCATCGTGATGGAGTGAAAGTGTCATGTTCAAGAGCGACTTGCTACCAATAAAGTTTCTTCAAGTTTTTTTCCCAATTTCCCCCCCGTCATTGCTGACTAGTACCTCTTTATTTTTGTCAAGCTTGAGGAGGATAACATATGCGTGTTCTATAATTTGCCCATTGGGCAAACCCGTCGCTATGTTTTAACGAGCCTAGCAACAGTGAAACTCTCTCTTGCCTGCATGGAAAAGTTTGTCGCTATTCTTTTAACGAGTTTAATGACAAAGATAACTCCGTCCTAAAAAAGAGACAGAAAGGAAAATCCAATATTCCTTTTCCGTAATATAATCCCTTAAGTCCGAAAAAGTATAAAATAATACGAAAGGGATGAATTTTTGATAGTTTTAATGAGACGAACAAGACAAGCACTTGATCTTTTTGTGTAATGATCCCTCAGCTCCAAAAAGATTAAAATCTAAAGGAGGGATAGCACTCCCGATCGCTTTAACAAGCTGGAGAGGCCAATTGCTCAACAATATTTTCATATTTTATGAGTCAGATGAAAAGAGCTTAAAGGAGACTCGTTTTTTGAGGAACGAGTGATATTTTTGGATAACAGTTGGTTCGAGGTGAGGTTTGGAACTTTTCAATCACGACAGTGTAAAGAAGAGTGGCTAACAGAATCACTCATCACAGCTGTTCCTCAAAAGGGGTAAACAATCAAATGGAGGCGTATGATCGGCTATAAAGAGTGGAAATGATGGTAAGAACATGACCAAGGCTCAAAAGCTGATGATAATGCAATCGCAATGGTTATTTACTGAAGGTGGGTTCATTTTTTAATGAGCTTAAACTTTGGTGGAACATATGCTCATTGCTAGGTTTATTTTTTAATTGGCTTAAACTTCGTGTAAAACTACACGTGCTAGTCGTATAATAAGGATGCCTCATCGATAGGTTCATTTTTTAGGGAGCTTGCCCCATTTGAAACTTTGCTCCAGATCCTTTCATTATGCAAGCTAGGAATGACCAATACTATGAGTTTAAAGTGTTAAGAACCTACAAACTAAGAAAATAAATGGTCGCTTTTCACTTGCATGCAAAAATATTTGCATGCCCCCAAGTATAGCGAAGTAGAGTTTCCAGGCTACCTACAGAAGTTCTTGCATCCACATGATGGTTCCATCCGCGTAGCAGACAAAAACACTTCCTCGGCTTAGTCCATCGAAATGGATGAAAGTGATTCTAGCTCCAATCACCTAACCTTGATGAGGAATCTTATTCTGGTCTAATCCCATTTTCCTAAACAGACGGGTGTGTCCAAATAGTCATATATCCTCCACGGAAACCTACCCTATACCCAAAGTGTTTTTGTCAAAGCAAACCAGGGTGCATGCCCCCTGGGTTTAGTCACATTCACCGAATCACTCGTGTTCATCAGATGGATTGACTGGAGATTGATGAGACATTCCTTGCGCAAAAAGACCAGTTAGGGATGGAACTTGACTATTAGCTATGCGTGAACTAGGGAATGAAAGCTGGTCTACGAGCTGGACCACTCTGCCTTCATGTGCAAAACACATCACTCAAAAGAGTGAGGGAACAATAGCTCCCATGCTATAAATGTAGTCACGCCCAAGGAGTAGATTGTAATCTAAATGTCCTTGGACTAACATTACATTCAGATAAACAGTTTTCCTTCTCAAATTTATAGGCAAATTTGGAAGGATCCCTAATGGTTGACTAGTTGCTTTGTTGAAGCCTGTCAGATTTCACATCTCAGGTAGAATCGATGGCGAGCCAAGCACTGTTCAAGAAGTTGAGGAAAGGATACTCATAGAAGCCCCTTCATTTATGATAGCACCGACCATGACCATTCTGTAAGCCTGTACTATGATTCGGAATGATACATTAGATGGTATACGGGGTCTATCCAGTAGATTCCAATCGAAGGAAACGACTAGGTTTCTTGGAGGTGGGACTGAATAAATGGCCAGTTACATCTCCGATGAACTTCCTTCCTGCGGTAAAGGAATGGGTAGATTGCCCCATGTTCATCGGAGTCTGTTTTTACAAAAAGAATTTGAATGATGTCATTCTCATTCTCTTTGGTGACTGTATCATCTGAAGGTAGACCTTCTAAAGACAAGACTGGGTCAACTGTCATCTTGACCTGTTGACTTTGGTCTGGTGTGGACTCAGAGGGTTTATCTTCAATGATAGATGCTTCAACCGACCACAAAGGTGTGTCAGTTGGATTTTCAACTAGTGATGGACTCAGCAAGAGTTTCTTATATCCAGGAGGAAGCCGTAGCGGTGAAGCAGGACGGTTATCCAAGACTCTTTTAGCTTCATCTAGGAAGGGACAATGGTGGATGGCATGATTGCCTTCACACAGTATACGAGGAAATTTATATCTTCCTTTCTGTCCATTGATTTCGTTTTCACTAGTTGACAGTGTACTCTCAACACAATCATCAAAGGTTGACGACACCGGATTATGCAAACGAGGAGACCAATCCCTTAAGATCCATGGGATGTAAGGACAATCTCGATGATAGTGGTCCCCTTTGTAGATGACACATGGATATTCAGGTTTGGACGGTGTAGTGTGTGGATTTTCGTTAGACGATGTATGGTTGCCCCATTTTGTCTTGGCTCCTTCTTCTTCTTCTCCTTCCCTTTCTTCTTCTTCCCAGTTACTCGGTTTTTAGTCTTACTAGCTTCACCAAGCGAAGAGGAAGAAGGAGAGGGAGTAGCAAATGAAGTAGAAGGTTGGGGGGTAGCTTTAGTATCATCTGGTTGCTGATTTGATTGCTCAGGAATCACAGTGCTTTGAACGACAGAGGTCGAGAAGAGCCATACTGGCAGGCCAATTGTTAGTCCTGGAAGGGACAATGTGGCCATATGAGGTGTACCAACATCTCCCCAAGAGGAGAAAGGACTAGGATTTCCCCCAAGGGGAAATCCTTGCTTGGTGGACTCCATTTTCTAAACCTAAGATCAACGAGGGAACAATGATGTTATTCCGATTAAAATAAATTTTATGACGCTTTGAAACAACTTGCTTTTTCAATTTTTAAGAGTTGAGAAAAAGCTAAAGATGACTCTAGTCGCCTTTGATTTTTAATGAGCCTGAAGTGACAAGTGCTCAGATGGACCTTTTCTTTTAAGGAGTCTAAGAAGGAATGAAAGTGACTACTCTGGAAATCTAGACAGAGGGATTACCAAACCAATCAGAAAACTATAGAATACTTTTTACGGTATGGCAGTCAATCTTCCTGAATGTTGTGTTCAATGCATTTCGATCGATAGGGCAGCAAACACGGCTTCCTAAGGATAAAAGATATAGCCTATTGTGGTCTCCCAATATATACTCGACGGTACGTGGGAGCACAAGTCCATACTGGCACTTGTCGTCTCAAAGAGGAGGAATCACCCAACCTAGGATGAAAGCGATAGTTACCAGGCTTTACGACACCGGAATACATCTCTAGCCTAAACTTCTAAATGTTGTACATTAGGTTCCAAAGTGTTTTTATGTTCATTGAATTTATTTTACAGTTGATTTTTCTTAAGAAGTTTGCCTTTAAGGTTCATCGCGTGATGTAGATATACAATTCCTAAATATGAAATCTAAGATGATAAACATTCGTTTACTCTTCTTTTTGCAATGAAAATCCTAGCTACTAAGGAAAGAGAAGTGAAATTATTTCAACATAGAGCACAGAGCACACACTAGATCCAATGTCCTAAATCAAAATCAACAAGTAGTCTAAATGCAAATGCACATGCATGTATTTGTTTTCCACTTTATTAATGTGTGAATGACAAAAAAGAATGCTAAGTATAAATCTGAACTATCTTTTCTCTCAAAGTTACAGTACTAACAATTTTCTCTTCAAAAGACGAAAGGAAGACGAAGACAACACTTCGTGATTTCAAATTCAAAAAATGAAAGGAAGACTAAGACGATACTTTGTAATTTCGAATTCAAAAAATGAAAGGAAGACTACTTTGCGATTTCGAATTCAAAAAACAAAAGGAAGGCTAAGATGACACTTTGCGATTTCAAATTTAAAAAACGAAAGGAAGGCTAAGAGAGACACTTTCAACTTCAATTTGAAAACTGCTTTCGACACTTGAAATACTATTAATTCAAATCAAATGCAAGTGTAATAGTGTAGTCGACTATCGAAAAGAGTAGGATTCTTTTCTTTGACTGAAAACGACACTTGCGACACTTCCAAATCAAAAGATGATTGTTCGATTAAGCTACCTTTTGTAAAGGAGAACTGTAAATGGCGAAAAATACATAAAAACATTCATTTTCCTTTATGAGAAGTAGATGAGAGAGAAGAAGAGAGTACCAACCTTAGTCTTTCGCTTGGCTCCTTGCTTGTTTCCTCTCCCCTTTGACAGATCTTTTCCACTACTTCCTCACTTGTCCCACTTCGAAGAACACCTGTGGAGTCAAAGCAGCATAATACCATCAAAACATAGAGATCTACAACCATAAGAAATATAGGATCAAATATATATTGACCACACAAATGCATATATCAACTTAGACATAAAAGAATATGGAGGAAAACTCAAATAACTTTATTGATAGAAAGAGTAGAAGAGAGGATCACAACCCGTTGATCTGACCCCACACCATCCTCCCAACATGAAATCCCTTCTTCACCTCATCAAAAGCTAGATCACCCAACACTATGATGTTCCACACAGAAACCAACAACACTTCCTTACAAGATACAAAATTCCAGCCTCTGGATCTCTAGGATGAGGGATCCATATATAGATGTTTGTAGGTGGGTGAGTCAGCTTCTGGGATTTTGATTAGTGTCGTCTCTCTGATAGTTCTTGGTTCCACTTGGAGATTGATGATCTATTACTCATCCCTGGGCAAATTCAGAGAGGCAAATGTCAAATGGGCAGTTTCTAGAAGATTCTCTACATTTCCACCTAGCCGACTGCCTCTGCCATTTATCTGCTCTCACTCATCGCACCCCACACAAGGGCTTTTCAGTATGCATCACACTTTTTGCATGTGGAAGGTGAGATGCATCGCACCCTTAGCACTGAGCAATCTGTATGGTCCATTTTTGACCAGTTCTCAGTAGTTTGTCAGGGAGAACTTCTGGGAGATGATGTAATCAGCTGACCTTGCTCCTTTAGGGCATGAAACAAAACTTTCAGGGACGTAGAAGCCCTTGGTTTATGGACATATGTGATTTGGGTTTCAGTGCCCAAATATGTCTATAACAATATGATATGCCCAAGAGTTGAAAATGATGATGGAAACTAAGTCCCCTTGTGCTTCATCTATTGTTATGTATTTTGTTCTTGTGGTCACTATATAGACTATTATTAGATTTACTTGAGCCAATGTTATGTATTATGGTTTTTATAAATATATGAGGATGTCCTCAAACATTTCATGTCTTAGTGGAAAATCAATCCCTCTAGTTGGTGATTGGTGTTAAAATTTCAAGGGTGTAATATCTCTATGTTCATATGTAAATATCTTTATTTATTAAATTGAACTATTTTTAGATATGATGCCTAGAAAGCCATCATGTACTTGAATTAAGGCGAACAATAAAATATGATGATGTAATAAATGAATTTTATTAATGAAAATAAAATAAGGAAATTACTTGGGAAAGAAACACTTGAGTAAGCGACTCTTGCCAAGATCTAGAAACCAGTATTGGTGGATGAGTTTAATAAATATTGCCTTAAATAACTCCAAAAAATCCACTGGGAGTTGATCGATAAGATTTAATATGATGGAAGATATAATATATTAAATCACTCAGTTGAAGAAAAACACTAAGTAAGCGTGGAATAAAGTACCGTGGGAGAGAAAGGGGGCGCTAGTGGGTTGGCAGACCGTTGAAAAGCGAGACACCTCTAAGGAAAAACATGCTAGGGAAGAAATAAATAAAATTCATTAATTGAAATCACAAGGGGTTTTGATTCCATTGGAAAGAGATATCAGCTCGGGGGGAACTTGAGGATCATTTCATCGTTACGAGGATAATGTTTCTTCCCAGGTTAGTTGCGGCAGTGTTTCCAGTTAAGAATCTGTTTTGATTATTTATTTGATGGCTAGTGGAATTTATATATGCGTGGTTAGGAATTTGTTTTGACTATTTAGTTGATGGCTAGTAGAATTTATATATCCGTTGTTAGTGAATGGAAATATGATTACGTTTCTCATTCTAAAAAGTGCACTAGTAAGAAGTAACTGAAAGAGATTTTGATATCAATATCATAAAAAATTAAAATATAAATGTTTATGACTTAGTTATAAAAAAATAGATTCAGGATTTGTAATTGAGCAAATGTTTTCATTTTCATAGTAGATAATCAACACCTCGAAACACAGGGCAAAAGTTGAATTTCATCAAAGTGATTTGGGTAACTATTTAGTTGTAGAATCATTAATTCGATGCATGTCATTTAACTTAGGTAATTCCTATAACTGTCATTGGTAATTATCATTTGCAGGATGTTCTAAGGTCATCAGGGGAAGAATAAGTATTCAACATCAAAATATGCATTTTGGTTAAATAATATGAAAATTAGTAGAATTACTGTGACCTATTACTGAACACACAAAAACAAAATTTTTGAGGCATAAGCTAATCTATTGCTAGTTTTAGACTTAACATAACCACTAGTGTAAGAAAGGTATATACCACCACGCCAAAATAGAAAAATTATTTATTTCAAAATCATATTATCCATTTATCCATTCAAAGTAACAAGAATATCAAGACCTAAAAAAAAATTACATTTGAATCCAATAGATGGAGCAACAGGAATCTCATTGCGTAGTAATATTGTTATACACATGTCGATAATCAAATATCCATACAATATAAATTTTATTAAACTATGGTGGTCAAATTAAAGGAATGATAAGGAAATAACAATAAGAGGGAAATCATTTACACATAGTATTAAATCTAAATTTCTTTAAACCTTAATTTATATCCATGAAAGTTTTGGTGTTTCAATGAGAAGAAATTGTATAGTAGGGCCACTCCATGAGTTTGTAGCTAACAAATGAAAGAAAATTATTACATAGGGTGTAATATGCCCTGAGTAGAATTGATATTCAGTTGAAGCAGCCATCGCCCACATACGTAGGCTTTGATGCCCTAAAGAGGGAACCCATATTTATTTTAACAAAAAAAAGAGAGGGTGTAATTACTTCTCAAAAGAACCAATTATTGAACTCATATAACATGAAAGAGGAGAAAGAGAACAGAAGACATCATAAACCAACATGTGACAATATTGGAGGCACTTGTAATGATAGGGGTGTTGTTGTGTGGATCATTAGCTAAGAAAAAAATGATTGCCAGAGTATATACATGTAGAAGGGAGGCAACCAACAAATGTTAAAGGTGTAGTTGGGGAAAAGAAACTTGATGCAACCTTTAAAAGAAAACCCAAAATGAAAATAATTCATATACCTGAAAATAAGTAATTTTTAAGGTCTTAATCAATTTCATGACAACAACCAACAAACAATGTCAATATTCCAGAATTCATATAATAATAACAAGAAGAAGCAATTATTGTGTTACCTGGGGTTAATAACCTACCATTATAACTAGGAGACTAGAGCATGTCTGTTAAATTAAAATAAAATCCCATAAGTGGGCAATGATAGAAATGGGATGAAAAAACCAAGCAATAAAATTTACTAGGAAATATTAAGGGTCATTTGTTGCTTCAAAGTTGTCTGGGCACCATAAATCTAGCCTTGAAGTCCAAAAATTTGGCAGGACCAAATGCCATGGAATAAATTCTAGGGGGCGGTAGGCGACCTTGCCAAAAAAGAGTGAAGGATTAGAAAAAAGAACTAAGAATAGGAACCCACGTAAAGAGTCCATGAAGTTAACTCTTTAAATATAAACCGAGTCGGATAATTTTTTACCTGCTACGTTAATGCCAAAAAAGACATGGGAGGAAGGAAGGTGTAAGAGCCACATACTCCTGAGGAAGAACTAGATGTGTGAACATTCAACCAGTAGAGCAATGACATAATGGGGTTTCAACATTTCCAATTGAGGATGAATAAACTATCAACAACACAATTCAAGAGAAGTGTCAGGGAGGCAGAGACACCACAAGAATATTAGGGTTTTTAGAATTAATCTCTGTCATCCAAGAAACTCATTTGATCATAATCGTTCAAGGAGGGAGTTCTAGTCCATGTGAGAATCACATGGGGGGAGATAACATGACAACAAACCTCTAGCACACAGAATACTTAACCCCTTTCCAAATCCTAACAAAGTTACCACGTCGTGAGGAATGGTACAAGGACACATCACGAATCCACTTAGGTTAAATGAGACTAAATGTTCATTTAACCATCCTATATGTCATAAGTGTTGCATTAACTTGATATTGGGACATTATGACATCTCACCATATTAACATCCAAACATTTAGTTATTTTTGAGGGAATGACTCATTATTTGAAACTTATATATTTTCCATGCTAACAAGGTTAGGAGGCATCATATTTTAGAAATCCTAAACATGTATGATGCAGGTAAGAAACATATGAAGCATGAGAACTAATATACTAAGTTTAAGGAAGAGAAATGGTTCCATTCTCATCGAGCAAAGATAATATATATATATATATATATATATATATATATATATAATATATATATATATATATATATAGATATATATATATATATATATAATATATATATATATATATATATATATATATATAATATATATATATATATATATATAAGACCTTTTTCACAACAAGAAAACTAAACAATACCCCACAAGTAATGCATTGTACATACAATTTATCATAGCCTAATCTATAGAGAAATAGAATTCAATATATGAAGAAATGAAATAAAACAAAGAGAACAAACAAAATAAATAAGTTCCTTATTTTGAACTAGAGTAGTATAACTATAAAACCCTCCTCCCACATCTACCCTAGTAACCATGCCAACCAGGGTAAATATGAGACGTGAGGCTATTATGATCAGATTAAACCTCCTATGTAACCTTAAGGAAGTGGAATCCATGAAAACAACACAAACAACCGTCCAATCTTGGCAACAGAAACCTTAAGAGACATGTCAGCCACTCACAGAGCCTATGGGTCCCATTGTTTTTCTAGATCTCCTAGGCCATAGTTTCTCTAATGCTATGGGAAATGGAGTGACCAGAAACCCAAAGTCGCTCTCCCAGGCTTGCCTACCAGTGACTAGAGACCAAAGTTACCAGTTTTGTGCCATCAACCCTGGGATTTAAGCCACTTTTTTAGGCCCATAGCCAAGCCCATTGCCTAGAATGGAGTGATAGCTTGAAATTAGTAAAAGTACAAGTAAACAATGATGAAAACAATTAAGTTGAATAAGCCCATAACTAGACCCCTCCTAGCCATGACAGGCATTTCATCAAACATATCATCAACATGTAACCTACTGGTGTAAACAACATAAGTAAGTGTAGGGATCTTATACTTATCTGAGAATCACTATGAACCATTGTTGCCTCATGTCATTTGCTGCATTATTCTCTATTAGGTCATAGACACATTATGCATTCATATGCAAGTAAAAACATGTTGAGGGCCATACATAGTTGTTGTCATAAAATGTACATATAACCAACATTATAGGAATATAAATACCATAAACATATTAACCATCAAATTCCATATATATACATAAGTGATTTTACACATGAAAATCAAGGGAATGAATTTCTCATTAATCAATGTAATGAACCAACTAGAGATGCGACTACCACATTCCACTCAACCATAGATTGGATTAGCCAAATCTCTCTTCAGTCAATCACCCCTGTGCCATATTCCAATCATGAATGTGGGACTCATAGAAAACACCAAAAAAATGAATAAACATGGATGCCACTAGAGTTCTCCACCTACACCGTGAGGAACTTGAGTGCCTCCTAGTCACTTAGGCTTTACCATGCATCCATAATCTGATATAGGGATCACTAAGCCCTACATTGAGACATACTCTACAAGCTTTACCGTGCATCCCATCTCAGGATCACTAGGCCCAATGGAGAGAAAATCCACCTCTTGGCTTTACCATATATCCTTCCATTCACTGGAAAGGATTCCTAGGCCCATTGAGGCACACAATCTAGCATTCCTGCAACCCACAGTCTGATTCATGGGTTGCTAGGCTAGTGGCTTCGTGATCCTCAGTCTCGTTCAGGGATGACTCAGACCATATTTTTGTCAATTCAGAGATGCACCCCACTTAGCCTCAAATCCAATCTGGTCATCCCACATAAACCAAATGAGAGAACCCATCTCATCAAAGCTATCAGGAAATGGAAAGGTTAGGCTGAAAATATTGTCACGCTTGGAAAAACCCATGCCATGGTAGGAAAGAAACACATGCAATCCCATGCATGCCAAATCTAGCAAGGAAAATACACATGCAAGTTGATACCTGCAATGAAGCCTATTATAGATACTTGATCCTACGTTTCCCTACTTGATCTTTACTTTCTCTTTCCTTCTTTACCTTTCTTGCTCCAATGCCAAAGTTCTCTAAGAAGCTATAGGTGTCTAAGAGAGAGAGAGAATAATGAGAGATAACTCCAACACTGAACTAGCCTAATCTTTCCCACTAATCCTAAGAATCCCTTTTATTAATGAGCCCTCTATTTTCTTCATTTTCCATTATTTTCCTTCAATTTCCTCCTCACATGAAACATGTGATGTTTCACCTTCCTTTTCTCCTAATTTCTTTTAGTTTCATCAATAAATATGCTAAAAATTCCATTTTTCCTTTCCGAAGCCTTAGCCAATGCCTTTGTCAAATTTCTTAGCCATAAAGAACCAAATGAATAGTCCCTAGGATGTCTTTCAAAACATTCATCTTGGAATAAGTGTCTCATCAACTGTGGTTATTGTTTTTAACTTTTATTACATGGAATTTTCACCAGGGTTGTTACGGAAGCCTCCCCCTTGGGGGACACCAACCTCGGTGTTCAATGACACTTATAACCAACAAGACTGCTGAAAACAAAGCATATTTCCCATGGAGCTTTATAACACATGTCATTGCAGTATTTACAATGAAAGACATGCTCAATAGAAAAACATCATCACAACATAACAAGATAACAACCATACCGTTTATTGGAGCTTTATAACACAACTCATCACAGTATTTGCAATAAGCACATATAGACATATGCACATTTTCTAAACCAGAATATAAAAGGATATGATGCCCATATCAAACAACAAGAGAATCCATAGGATAACACCTCCACCCTCAAAGTAATATCAGGATTCACCTCCTTCCCATGAAATCAAGAATCCACTGCAAAGTCAAATCTGCATCCAGTGTCTAGCGCTATATTCTCACGCCACTTGTCCTTTCATTGAACAGTTACTGAGTCATTATTCTAGGGAGCACTCCCAATGTGCATTTCATTTCATATTAAAATGGTAATGACCAAAACAAACCCATCCCTGACCTTCCTTTCTCTTCTACATAGTCCCTTAGGCAATCTAGTAAATCCCTCCCATGCAGTCACTCACCTTCCAAGTTCTGTTGGCACCCCCATCCCTCGCAGTCCATCCCTTAGCAAGGCTTCCTCACATTGGAAGATACAAAAAAAAAGGCATATCCCTGCTTCAAAACCATCATACCGGTCATAACATGCTCATGGAAATCAATGGAACGTAATGGGTACCAGTGTCCCACAATGGATCTGCTCCTGAAGTGACTTACCATAATACTCCTCCATGTTCCAATTTCATTCACTACTGCTGCTAATTCTTGTAGCCAATTTCAACCATCCAAATAAACATTTCTATGCTTCTTGTACGAAGCACATAACTTCCATTAGATTTAAAATAAATTGAAATAACTTCACATCATATCTCATTGGTAGCTTGTCAATACGGTACACTTGAAATTTTTTTCGCTTCTTATCACAAGTCAAAATAATTGTTTCATCAAAACATCATGTATAAACATATCAAATCCAGTTAGATCAAAACACAACCATAATAGATCAACATAATAAATGACATGTCACCATCATAAACCAAAATCATAAATCACATATAATCATCATATACAAGAATGATAAATCACATGCATGATAAAACTAAAATAAAATATTGATACTTATCCTTTATTGATCCTTACTTTTTCCTTTGTTATTATTTCATATACACACCAGATCGGTTTCCACACCCGACAAACACCCAATTCCTTGTCCTCAACCAGGTGCACATATACATTGTATACATCACACTTGTACAATCCACACACGACATACAACACCATGTAATACATGCATCCACACCTAACATACAATGCATACACCCATACAAAGTGCACAAAACAATACATACACCTACACCTAGTTCATAACACAACACAATACATACTCGTACATCCAGTGTATGACATGGAACAACAAGTATACATACACAATGTACATCAAAAGACATACATCTGTGCACAATGTGAGACACCAAAAAATGTGCACACACACACCTGATATACAACACAACTCATATGTCTATACATGATGTACAACACCACACAATACATGTACCCACATAGAGCACAACACAATGAATACACGTGTCACGATACCAAGAATACACAATGCACATACATAGTACCACATGCCCACAGCATAGCATGTACGACATGCACCCAATCCTATAAGTACGTAAGTGCAACATGTACCAAGAACCACCTGCAGAATGTGTGCACAACATCACATGTACACGACACCACCTACACAACGTGTACACAACACCAAATGTACATTGTGCCACTGTAAAACGTCTACACAATACCACATGTACACAGGACCATACACATGACATGTATGCGACACCACATGTACAAAGGGCCACATCCACGACATATACACAACACCACCTGCACACAACGCCACTTGTACAACATGTACACAACACCACATGCACACAACACCACTTGTAAAATCATGCACACCACACCATATGTACATTGAAACACATGTACAACATGCACGCAACACCACATGTACATAGCACTGCATATCCAACACGTACATAGCACTGAATATGAAACATTTATACAACACTATCTGTACTAACACCCTATACATAACATTGCATAAACAATAGGTACACACACTAAATATACACCAGACCACATGCACACAACATCACAAATGTACAACATATGCACAACAGTAGTAGCACACATACAAAACCACACTAAATCTACCAAGCAACCCTGCTTCTAGTGTCTTATCCATGCTTGTCTTAGCATGGCGTAGCCCACGAAGTTTTTATTATGCTAATGTATCCTTCAATGTTACCTATCATAACATAAACATAGGCATACTACAATCATATAAATTCATATTCACGTGATATTGACCTCAAATATTTGTCATGACTATTCTTCCACTTGATTCCTCATGAAACCAAAAACCTCTTCATGTCATTTCCTTGCATAAGAAATCATTCTTCCACAAGAATGATCTTTGATGACTCTATGATACAATGAGATGGATACATAGATACATACATATATACAAACATTAGCACAAAACAATCATGGTCCTACCTGACAACAACATACATACACACATATATATACATATAAATGTTAGTGTTAATAATCATGATCCATGACGACCCTACACACCTACATGTATACATATATAAACATAAGCATAATCATAATCATAACACAATCACTAGATATCAAGGTCAAGGTTAAGAGAACTCCCTTTATCCATGCACATCATACAAAACATAGAGAACAATCGTTCCCAACATAGCCAAGGCATCTGATGTCTCAGATCCATTCACTTCACCTTTCTTATTACCTTTCTCATGTCTATATTGGCAGTATCCATTTACACCAATGGATCGAACCAATCTAATCAATTGTCATAGTCTTACCTTTCGTTGTAATTACTCATGCACAAAGCTTCATCCTAATCTCATATTACCTATTGGGTACCACACAGTTCTCCCTGAGCTCGATCAAATTTCCTCTTTCCCGACCAATTCCCAAGACTTACAATAATAAAAGGAAAGAATGGAAACAAAAAGAATAATACAATGAAAACAAAAATTAACACAACACTACAACAAAGTGGTATAGCTATGTACCAGACATAATCAAAATCGCAAATCAAGCGCAACAATCATAAAAGACAAAAAGTGCAAGACTAATAAAATACACCATGAATCAATCCCCATTATTCCCAGTGATTCCAAAGGAAGGCTCAACCTGAGCCTTCTTCAAGATTTCATGGTAGTCTATTTGCCATGCAATCCCCTGGATCATACTGCCATAAAGACATAAATGGCAGTGCATAAATAAACATAACAATACAACATATACCTTATCTTTTTGTGCCAAGCGTGTTTCCTTGTAGCTGAACAACGATGATCAACATTATGTAATGCAACAAGCACATGGAATGCAAGTGTAAGAGACATACATGAAACGGGCATGTATGCGTGAACAACACACACCACCCATCCAGTCTCAGGGGTGAACCATGCTCTAATACCACTGTATAACACCTTCCTCCCACATCTACCCAAGTAACCATGCCAATTGGGGTAAACATGATATGAGAGGCTACTACGATCAAATACGAGCTCCTATGTAACTTGAAGGAAGTAGAATCAATAGAAAAGTCACATAGTCATCCAACATCAGCAACAGAACACTCAAGAGACATGTCAACCACTCAGGCAACCTGTCCTTGGGTCCCACTATTGTTCTGGATCTATTAGGCCACGATCGATCTCACGATATGGCAAGGGAATGACCAGAAACACAAACTCACTCTCACAAGCTTACCTCCCAGTGATCAAAGACCAAATTTACCAATTCTATGCCAAAAATCTTGGGATTTAAGCCACTTTTTCAGGTCGAAAGCCCAAGCCACTACCCAGAATGGAGTGATAGCTTGAAATGAGTAAAAGTACAAGGAAGAAATGATGCAAAATTAATAATATGAACAAGACCATAACCAAACCCCTACTAGACATGACACAGATTTCATTAAACATATCATCAACATGTAACCTACAAGTCTAAACAATATCATTAAGTGTAGGGATCTCATTCTTATCTGAGAATCTCTCTAAACCATTGTTCCCTCATGTCATTTTCTCTATTATCCTGTATTAGGTCATAGACACATTATCGATTCATATACAAGTAAAAAAATGTTGAGGGCCATACATAATTGCTGTCATAAAATGTACATATAGCTAACATAATAGGAGCATAAATATCATAAACATATCATCCATCAAAATCCATATATATATATACATAAGTGTGTTTACATATGAAAATTAAGGGAATGAATTTCTCATTAATGAATGCAATGAACCAACTAGAGATGGGACTACCATGTTCCATCCGACCATATATTGGCTGATCCAAGTCTCTCCTTAGCCAACCACTCTCATGCCATATTCCAAGCATGAATGTGGGACTCATAGAACACACCAAAAACCTGTATCAGCATGGATGCCACCAGAGTTCTCTGCCTATACCATGAGCAATTTGAGAGCCTCCTAGTCTCTCAGGCTTTACTAATCATCCACAGTCTGATTGAGGCAGCACTAGGCCCTATACCGAGACATAATCTACAAGCTTTACCGTGCATCCCATCCTAGGATCACTAGGCCCAACAGAGATAATATACCTCTTGGCTTTACCGTATATCTCGCCATTCACTGGTAAGGATTCCTAGGCCCACTCAGGCACACAATATGGCTTTATTGCAACCCACAGTATGGTTCAGGGGTTACTATGCTAGTGGCTTCGTGATCCGTATTCTGGTTTAGGGACCACTTAGACCACGTGCTTGTCAATTCAGAGATCCACTCCACTCAACTTTGAATCCAATCTGACCATCCCACATAAACTGAATGAGAAAACCCATCTCATAAAAGCTATCTAGAAATGGCAAGGCTAGACTGAAAATACTGTCATACCTGGAAAAATCCATGCCATGGTAGAAAACCAACACATGCAATCCCATGCGTTCCAAATCTAGCAAGGAAAATACACATGCAAGTTGATACCTATAATGAAGAGTGTTGTACCTACTTTATCCTACCTTTCGCTTCTTTATCTTTTCTTTCTCTTGCTTTCTTTTCCTTTCTTGCTCCAATGCCAAAGTGCTCCAAGAAACTCTAAGTGTCCAAGAGTGAGTGAGACAGAGAGAATAATGAGAGAGATCCTACGCTAAATTGACCAAGTCTCCCCCTTGATCCTTAGAATCCATTTTATTAATGAGACCTCTATTTCCTTTATTTTCCATTATTTTCCTTCAATTTCCTCCTCGCATGCAACCTATGACCTTTCACCTTCCTTTTCTCATAATTTCCTTTATTTTCATAAATAAATGTGCCAAAAATATCATTTTTCCTTTCCAAAGCCTTAGTTAGTGTCTTTGCAATTTCCTTAGCCATAAATAACCAAATGAACACCCCATAGGATGTCTTTCCCAACATTTAGCTAGCAATAAATGTCTGATCAATTGTGGTTATTGTTTTTAACTTTTATAACAGGAATTTTCACTAGGGCTATTATAGCAACCATCATAAAAGGGGTTAATTTGAAAGTATACTCCTAAAAGATCAATCATGTGTGTACTTCTTAGCATGGAAGAAGACTCTTGCTCAGCCATTGATGAGAAACACTATAACAAAGAATATTGCTTAGTTCAGAGTCTAGTTAGATAGATGAATATAAGCCAAATTAAATTTTCGAAATTTATTATCTTAACTCTTATTTGTTGGGGAAAAAATTGTGAGGTGTGTGACAAATGGTATCAGAGCCTCTGTTCAACACTAGGCTTTGACGGAACCATCATATTAAAACTAAATATATGTAAGAATGGAAACATTAGATGTTGATAATAGTTTTATTGTTTATAAGGTACTTGAGTGAAGTAGATCACAACAGAATGGAGGAGAATTATCCTCCAATCATAATAGCCATCGAATAATTATATGTGGAATTAGGTAATGAAAGTACCCTAGAAACTTCTTAGTTTATGGATGTCATCCGAAATCTGAAACAAGAATTGAGTTATATTAGAAACAATAATGAAATCCTATTAAAGGCTAGTAAGGAACACAAGAGGATTATAAGAGAATTGAATGAAAATTCTAGCCATAGAAACATGGAACCCGAAGGGATGAAGAAGAAAAAGGTGGAAGCTGAATCAGAGAAGTATAGAAGTGGAGGTGAATCAAATAGGACATATCCAAAATCACAGAAATAAAATAATAAGATGGAGTTACTATGAGATTTTAAGAAAATGAAACCCCCTACTTTTGATGGGGAAAAGGAATAAGATGTGAAAGCAGGGATTGTTAACATGATAAAATATTTTCAAGTATGTGAGAACGAGAGTAATTTGAAGGTTGGACTGGCTATTTATCAATTGCAGGGAAAAGCTACTCTCTATTGGGAAGAGGCGAGAAGTGTACACATGTTGGACATGAAGACAATTTGCTGGGAGGAATCACAAATACTTGAGTGAGTGATACTATGATGATCGTGCCAAGGAGTTCCATGAGTTAAGGATGTGACAGTTAACTATGGATAAGTTTGTAGTAAAATATAAAAACTCATTACAGTATATTCCCTATATTAAAGAAGTAAGAGCCAGGGTACTCTTGGTTGCTAAATTTTCCTACTTGTTACCCGCCTTTTTATCCCTTTCCTGTACTCATTTCATGTCCTTGTTGGTTGATTTGTATTCTAAATAGCAAAGGTGTTACACAGTAATTTGTCACCGTTGGTCACCGTCCCTGTTACCCTTGTTTTCGTACATTAGAGGATACATTTCGGGACCTGTGACCAGTGACATAACCTAAAAACACTTGAATTATGTTCCCCTGAGTATGTATTTCATATTCCCTTAAGACACCTTCTGCAAATTATCCCTGAAAAGTGCCCTTTTTCCATTGGCGCAAGTACACAGTGTCTTACCCGCGCCAATGACTGAGATCCTCAAAAGGGGGCATGCCCATTGGCGCCCTGTCCTAGAGAAACGCTCGCGCCACCTAAATTTGATAATGATTTTTGGCCAACGCGCACCCATATGTTTTTTCCTCTCTTTTCATGAAGTTCTTTGAGGGAAAAATCCACATGATAGAGGTCGAGAGTCATCATGACAACTAATGACAACTATCCTCAGTCGCTTTTCAGGGATAATGCCAATCCACAATGGGTGTCCTGGTACATTGTATCTTCCTCCCTTCTCCATCTATAAATGACTGTCCTCATGCATTAGATAAGCGAGTTTTTAGAGTCTTTGTGAGTGCTGAAGTAATGCTAGAGTGATAGTAAGAATTGTGAAGCATAGGGAGGCTATGCTGCTGGAATCCTGAGAGAGAGAAGGTCTTTTGCAAGGCATATGTAGCTGCTTGTCCAGTCAGAGAATAGGTTCAACGTTAGAGCCTTGGTTGTATCTTTCTCTGCTTTTACTCATTAATAGACGACTATCATTATGGTTCCACTCATGTGTATTTATAATGATGATTGAGTTATATCTTTTCTAACTGATATATAGTTGCATCTATTGGATTTTATGCTTGTATTTGTGTCGTTCTTTGCATGTGCAGGTGTCCGTTCACGAGGATCGTGGGAATTGTGACCAGCCGGAGAAAAGGAACGGGAGCAACGATTCTTCTACAAGTACTAGCATTGGAATCCAGGTAGGCCATCATCATTGATCTTTGATTTGCAATTAGGAACCTGCGTGTTAGCATTGATTGATTGTTGCTAGACCCATGTTGGGCTAGTGGGATCGCCTCTGTCCGCAGAGGGGATTTACCTGTTCAACAGTTATCTTTGTCCTATGCGCGATTTAAGTTGTAGAAATCAACACAAAAGCGAATTTCCCCGAAATTCTTTCTTACTAGGACTGAAGTTGATACCTAGGTCAAATGTCACACTTTATATATGACTCGAGCATCCAATAACTTCCTTAACTCCTTTTGAATAAGAGGCTCAAATGTCGGATGTATCTTTCGCAACTTCTAATGGAAAGGCTTGGCCCCTTCTTTAATCAGAATCACGTGTTGGATTTTTTGTGTGTCATAACTTTTGAGATTGTCATACATCCACGCAAAAACGTCTTGGTACTGTTTGAATAACAGGATGAAACCTTTCCACTCATGTGGTGTGTATCAAGTACCAAGATTAACAAAATTCAGATATTTTTCCATTCCAAGATTTATTTTCTGGTGCGACAATGTTGAGCTATTGGTTTTTGCGTTAATTGACCCTTTGAAGCGGTTTTGCAAGTCATGGAGTTTCTCCGATGATACCATGCCTTGGGGCATGGGTCTCTCTTTGTTTGTGTGAGCTTCATCCTGCAACGCTTTCTCGTGCTTGTCTTCGTCTATAGTTGCATTCTTGAATACATCAACATTTTCCATGAAGTGCAGTATCTAATGGTCACCATTGAAAACATGTAAATTAGTAATCTTGTTAGGGACAAATGGTTTATAAATAACCTCTACATAAAAACCGTCCCTAAGTAGTCATAATCTAGTATAAGTGTTTTCTAATTCATCCACAATTGCGTTACGCATCCTAGGAATAAAAACAATAGTGAAAGGTTGGAAATGAGAAATCAAATGTCATACCTATTGTTGATAACCTTTTAGATGAGGTGACACACAATGTATAGTATCGCTTACCTGTCGTATGACAATTTCTGAGTCACCTACTGCTTTGAGAATTCCAACATTGAGGTCAATGGCCCTTTGTAACCCAAGATGAGTGCGTCATATTCCGTGGTGTTGTTCATGCACTCGAATTCCAAGTGGCTTGAGATAAGATGTTTTCTCTGTTGCGAGTCTACTAAAACACAACCAGCTCCAGAACCCCCCTTTATCTTTGAACCATCAAAATACAATATTCAAACATCATACCTATAGGGACTATTTAATGAAATAGTAGTAGTACTACTACTTACTAATTGTACAAATTTCATTTTCGCCAATTGGAATAGGAAGGAGTTCCAACTGTTTTTCAGGTGGGATTGGGGTGGCTGAGCAAGATAGCACTCGATATCTATTTCTAATAAACAATTTCTGAAAATGAGATCCGTGAAAGCCACCAATTCTTTTTTACCTTCGAAGGGAGTGATAGTATGTTTCATGTAAGGCTTTGAGTTAACCCAGGTTTGATTGTTCCTGCCCTTGTATGGAAACCATAAGTGTGACCAATCCATAGCAAAATACCCTTGTAATTTGTTGGACAAATCTATGCTCATAAATACACTATATGCTTCTAAAATTTCCACAATACTATATCTATACATTGGTGAACTCGTTGGTGAGATGATAAGCATATAAGCACATTTCTAAGTTCACCAATAGCATGGACAAGAGTCATGTCCAGATCTATGATCTCTACATATGTTTTATCCCATTTTGCATTAATTTTATTTGCTACATATAAAGGCATTACATTTATAGATGCACCAAAATCGACTAAGAAATTGTGCACATTATAATTAAAAATTTCAACTGTTAACATAAATGGAAGGTAGAGTGTGTTAGTGTCTAATGTTAAAGTGTTAAGTATAGATTCTAGAGAACCATGGGACTTACCATATCCCTTCTGTAGAGAAGCATCATTACCTGAGACGGATTGTTCGAGTGCGCGAACAAGAAGTTTCGCTGGCTCACGATCTTTGTCAGGTCAAAGAGTGAGATATTCGCATGAGATTTCTTCATATCTTTAACTATGTTGTAATCCAGTGTGAGATACATTGCCGAAGTGTATGGAGGAGTCACTTTATTTGCTACTTCCGAAATGATGGGATTGCTTTTACTGTTTGCGGAAGCATTTTCATTGTAGCGTTGTTTTCAGACTTGCTCTGAGTGTTCTTGGATGAGTTGACAGGCGGTGTGATCTTTCTTAGCAAATGCACTTTAAATTTCTGTCTCGTCAACTCTGGTTCAGATACTGGCCCTTGGATTCTTAACTTGTATCAATTGTTTTGTTGTTGATCAGTGCCTCACTTAGTGGTTGTTCTTCGACACTCTTCTTCTCAACTGTGAAAACACAACTGAGTGTATTCATTGTGTGCCTGACATTCACAGTTTCTTCAGCTGCAACATTCTTTTACTTTTATTCCACCAACTCAGTATGGTCATCTGAAAGTAATGTATAAATGAAATCCAACACAAGAGTGTTCATGTTGTGGTTACATTATGGGGATTTTTTTTTTTTTTCCTGAATGATACTCTTGATGAAACGAACAATATTGGTCCATTCCCATACTCTCAACACAACCTTCACACTCTTTGTAGACTTGGTCCGTTGGTTATTGCTACTACTAGAGTTAGCATTCATTCCCAGAAAGTTGAATTTAGGAGGGTTGCTGCTCACAGTGGTCTCGCTTAACCATTGTTTCAATTCTTCCATCTCATTTGACAGAGACTTGATGGTGTGGGTCAAGCTCTCAAGATCAGTTGCTTCCTTCTCCTTGGACTTAATTACAGAGGCCTAAGACCTTTTATTCGTGTATTTGGAGTCCTTTGTTGGTTCATCATCTGCGATGAATCCATCCTTTTCAACTATGATTACATCTTGTAATTTTCAGCGAATGTTGGCTTTGTAGTTCTTTTCATGAACTACATAATGCTTGTAGGTAAGGCAAATGTGTAGTAATCGATAGTGATGGAGTCATGAGCTTTTTGTTTATGGGAAATCTATTAAATATATTCTTAAACCTCTTCATGAAATCCTTCACTTTCTCTTTATGCTCCATCTTAAGACTGCCCGACTCTCTTAAAAGCATGGTGGGGGTTTTTATCATCATCAAACTTCTCAAGGAATAGTTTCTTATAACCCCTCCAATTCTTGATTGAGTTAAGAGGAAATTTGTGATACTATATAGCTGCTCTGCCATCTAAGGTACACGAAAAAAATCTACATGCAACATCATTGTAACGTACCTCAAACATTTGTAGATGCAAGGAAAAGTTGTCCAAGTGGTCCTTCTTCTTCGGTGCTTTGTCAGGGTCATACTTTGTTAACAAATTCTCTGGGTGCCTCGAGATCTTGTGTAACACACCTGAAAATGCAAGTGGGCCCTGAGTTATCTAGTCCAAATATTTTTCTGTCATATATTCATCATTGTTTTCCTCCTCTTCGTCAGAATCTAATGGATATTCTTTCTTCTTCACCGCCTAACCCTAGGAAAGTACCGTCTGAGAGTACAGCATTATAGTCATCACCAATGTTAAAATATGGAGGTTTCTCTAGTTTCTCTGTGTTTTGTATAGTCTCTACCAACTCTTCAAGGGTGGCGAGAACCAGATCTTCAACTGTTGAAACCACTATCCCAATAGGGGTGGTCACGTTCTTCTTTGGAAAATATAGAATATTATTTACTCCAGGTATCAATCCAATAGCTCTTGCAAACATATAGGTGATAGGGTAGATGGCTTGGATCTAGTCATAAGAGATTTTGTAAGTCTATCCAAGACCGAGTTGAGAAGAATCATCAACTTCATGAATACGAGCAGGGGAGGTGTTGGGAATATTGTTGCCTTAACCAAAAGAAGTAGGATTTTGGTGTGTGAGGTTATCAGGCATAAAAATTTGGTTACCCGCCTTCTAGCACCAGAAATGTTGACAGTGTTAGACCTGCCAACATTCAAGGAGTCTCCTTGATATGTAGTCCCAATTAGAATTCACACCATTTGGGATAGGAGCCCCATAAAGAATATGGCTCAGTTGTTGGTTTCTTAAGGATTTTAATTGGCTCTAATTGTTAGCAAGAGAGAGGAATGCAAATGTGCCTTCAAAAAACAAGCGAGTGTGGCCGATGAGTGTTCGGTTGTAAGTGTGTCAAGGTTATTCTACTAGGGAGAGAGAAAATAAAGTGAGCCTCTAAAAGAGAGGTAATAATACCACCCTAGTGGAGACAGACGCAACCAAGAAGGGTCTTTCTAACATCCAACGGAATAGTCCACAAAGATGTGATAGTCAATATAACCAATCAACAAGAAAAATCTGTCTAATATCCATTATAATAGTCTGTAAGGATGTGACAACAATATCAACCATTATAGTCCATCTTCAATATGATACATACTAAAATAACAGAAATAGTTCAACTACTTTAGCACAAATGAAAGCAAACATGAATTACAAACATCCACATAATAGTATTATGAATATTAATAATCCATGCATGAAGAGCGTACGAGAGATGAGGCTTCTGATATTAAGTAGAAGTTTGAAGACAAATGTATAAAATGAACACCACTAGCTCCAATAGTGGAGCATTTGAGCCACAACTTCCTCCTAAAAAGAACTAGCTTGTCTCTCTAATGCCTTGCGGGAGGAGCAAAGGTGAAAATTCCTTTGCTCATAGAATGAGAGTGTATATATAACCCATGAGGTGATGCTTCACCTCCTTTGACTCTTTGACTACCCTCATGATTGTTTCACTTCCAATTTTTTTTAACTTTACATGAATCTTCATATTTTATATGTGTCCTTTGGACTTCCACTTTACAATACATTTTGAATAGATAATTACATAATCGACAATAATGATGTGACATATGATGACTCATGACATGACATGACATTGTTAACATGGACTGCATGATGACATGGCAATGTCAATCCATTCTTGTTGCTCCTTGTTATTTGACTTCTTGATTATGCTCTTCTATCCTCCTCCATATGGCATAGAGATAAGGAGTCTTTAATGATATCAAGTCTTGATTTGTGGTCGCAAATTGGTGTCCCTTTGTTTTCTCTTGATTGAGCAACTTGCATAATCAGCTACAAGGATGTCTTTCAGCATGTTTCCCTTCTCCATCTCCTTCTTCATCATCTTGTCATGGTATAATAGAGTACCTACATCTGCAATTCACTCATGACGATATGACATCAGTCTGATAAACCCCTAGTCTAATATGGTGCATGTTGATCCACTAACTGAGATGGAACTGGGTGGCAGGCTTAGGGAGAGGTTTAGTGAATGTGCAATTGTGCAACTTAGGTAGTCAGGGGTGGAGCCTGAGCCTTGAGACTACACAATGCATAGTTCAGGATGGATTGGGCAAGTAGATTGCACAGTTTTGGGACCTAGTGAGCCAGGATGAGGGGTTTTTCACTGCTTCAGCCAACTACACAGTTCTCACAGGCAGACCAGACCTGGTTATTGCTCAATTTCACAACTCAGGATCTCAAGGGATGATCTTGAGCTCAGAGACTGCGCAATGCATAATTGAGGCCAGGATGGAGGGCAGGATTGCACAATTATGGGTGCCAACATTCAGGCTTGAGCATTGGAACTATGCATTGCATAGCCTTGGGAGGCAAGAACTATGTATTGTACGGGGTCAAGGGGAAGTTATGCTTCCTAAGGGTTGGGACTGCATAATACATAGTTGAGGAAGGATGAATGAGGCTAAGTTACTGGGAAATTTCTAAGATTTGGCTAAGTGTGGGATCAACGAGTTGATGTGAATAGTGATATGACTTGATTGTGATCACACACTTAGAACACTTGATAACACAACAACATAGATCATCCAGGACATATGAACAATACTTTTCCCTCAATTTGACAACTTTGTGATGACTTATGACAAGTGCGACACAAAAGATACACTTTGTGACGACCATGACAACACTTGTGCGACAATGCTTAAAACTTTGGAAATGAGTACATTAGATGTTTAGATGGTTAGATCAACTCATTGGCATAAATATAACCCCTTGAAACACCAAAACAAGCCTATACACATTGTACGACAGTTAACATGCGAAAATATGACATTTTTCTTTTCTTGAGAAAGGGACCAAAACACTTAGAGAGAAAACACATGGAATGGATCTCAATGTTTGCGAAGGCAATATACAAGTCCAAGGTAGGCTCTGAAATTTGGTGCAGGCTAAAAATTTTGGAGGGTGTTTTAACAGGGACAACCCTTTGTGACACATTGGTAGAATTCCAGCTTCTTTTTCTAGGTTAACTCTTTTGTGCGGGGTCTCAGTTCTTAAGGGAGTATTGATTCATCATGCATATCACTTTGGCTTCCCCACTTACCCTATGAATAAACATGGTCCCCTTTGTGCCTTTCTCGATTGAACACAAGCATAAGATTCAATAATACCGTAATGTTTCAAATGAGAAAGGGTAGTGAATTTCATGAGCTTTAGATTTTCAAAGTATAGTTTTTCATCTCTGGTGTTGCTCTGCTGCCGTAGTCCTGGACAATACCCCGACGGAGTCACTACAAGAACACAAGAATTTCTTCGCTACCATCGAGCCTGGAGAGTACCCTGGTGAAGTTGCTTGCTGAACCTCTCTACGCAGGAATCCTTTCTCTTCTTTCATCCTTTTTTTTTATATATATTTAAATAGGACTATGCATTAGCATTTATCTATTTTATGGGTAGAAGAGGGATCCCAACTTGTTGACAACAGGAGAGGTTGTTACTTCAGAGAAGCATATAGAGGTATTTGATTTAGGTTTTCTCATTCAGATTTTTGCCATTTCCCTTTTCTACTGATTGGATGAGCGTGAAAGCATCGAAACATAAGAACCAAGTGTGGCATGAGGTTTCTAGAATAGACACAAGTATCATGGTTTGACCAAAACTCTCCTTACGGAAGAATCATATTTTCCATTGGAACTTCATTGACTAAAAGGTGTGACTAGAAAAAAGAAAGAGGATGAAGGTTAGCCAAATGTTGTAGTGTCACAAGACTCTTTTCAATCTAGCCACATGCAAAGAAGTCGAAAAACATTTTCACACACAACACTTATTTACATAAACAAAAACAAGAATAAGACCAACAAACAAACAAGTAAGAAAATAAACTATGTACATAAGGCAGGGCACAACCCGAAATCACCATTGAAAATAATGTTTGAAGTCTTGGCTATTAAAAATAAGAGAATCAATCCTCCAATCTAGTGATTGTAGATGTTGCAAACGATATGTGTGTTGGTCAAGCTTTTCGTATATGGTGAACAATCTGATCCATAGGGATTGGAACTCAGTGTGTTTTCCTTTGTCCTTGTGGGCTTTGTCCCACTTCAAGACTAAGTCACCCACACTGAATTCATTCTTCCCTATAAAATTCTTATCGAACCACCTCTTGATATGACTCTCGTGAAGTGAAAATTTTTCTTTTGCTTTTTTCCTTTCTTCCTAAAACTTGTGAAGGGTGTTTATACTATGTTGAACCAATAAGCAAGGCTTGCCCTAGGATTCTTGTGAAATTTGAAGGGCGGCAAGGTAGATGTTTGGGGTTAGGATGGCTTCTTTTTCATACACCAGGAAGTAATGAGACGTATGTAGAGAGGGTTTTGGCATGACTGAGTCAGCTCACAAGGCATTCACTAAAGCAGAGTATCAGTTCCTCTGTTCAGAGAAAACTGTCTCTTTGATAATGAGGATGAGGTTCTTGTTTGTAGACTCAGTAATACAATTTCCCCATGAATAGTAGTTAGCTGGATGTTTCAATAAGATTCCATTTTCTAATGAAAAATCATATAATTTTAATGACGAAAAATGCATTTTATTGTAAAAACAAGTGAATTCATAATGTCAAACTTGGAATTGATGTTCTACTTAAGGAAGATGATGACTTCCTGATAATTCACCTATTTTACGGAAGTGCTTCTGTCCACTGCGTGAAGTAGTATGTGGTAGTGAGAATGTAGTGATGCTGCATTGACAAGTGTGGACAAATTTCACCAATCACATCTAAGCCCCATTGTTGAAATGGTTCTTCCACTGCAATCGGTTGTAACAGGGCGACTAACTTCTTTCCTCTGTCAGCACACCTTTGATAGATTGGAGACTTGCGGACATAAGCATGAGCATCTTTGAATAATGTGGTCAATAAAAACTGGCCTGCATAACCTTGTGTGCAGTCGTGTCACTTGTAAAGTGTCCCCTAGCTGGTTCGTCGTGGAGATCACATAATGCTCTCTCTCATTCGTGCTCTTCCAAGCACCTGAGAAGAACTTCGTTATGGTGTTTTATGAAAATTTCTCCATACACCAACTGGTAAGATAATTCTTTGTAACTGAGTGCCCTATTTTTTTGTGTGTATAGGTGAGAGGGTAAGGTGCCACACTCAAGATACTAGTGCACATCTACATACCAAGCGTTTGTGATTGTAGTGGGGGAAGCTCACTCAACATTATACATTTCAATTTCATGCTCCCATCCAAATGGATCTTCTTCTTTTTCATCTAATGCTTGCTGAAAAATACCATGGCCCTTGATCGTGTTAACTGGATTTAACTCTAAGTCATACTCCTACAAACTAGCCATATAGTTCACTCTTCTTTCACCCAACTCTTGTTGAACAAATAATGATCTGACTGCTGGGTGCGACACAAAGATAATACAATGATTTTTCAAGAGATAGGACTGGAAATGCTTTACTGCCTTGTAAACTGAAAAAGCTTGTTTTTCAATGGTGGGGTAGTTGAGTTTAGGTCCGTTAAGGTTGGCACTCATGAAAGATATTGGTCGCTCATTATTTTGATCATTCTTTCTATAAACACAACAATGAGAGAAGCATCATAAGCAAAAGTGTAGAGAAGAAAATATTTGTTGAAATATCAGTTGTATAAATCAGGTGCATCTACAATAGCTTTCTTGATATGGAAAAACACATCCTTTTCCCTCTTACCCCACTTATATATCGCATCCTTCCTTACCATCTCCTAGATGGGTTTCATGATTTGAGCGTAATCAAAGATGAATTTGCAGAGAAAATTTATCTTTCCCAGGAAGGAATGCATAGGTTTCTTATTTAGTGGGAATGGAATCTGCATTATAGCTTTGAACCTCTCTAGGTCTACCTTAATCTCACTCTTCACGATAATATGGCCCAAGATATTACCCTTAGACACTGCAAAAATACTCTTCTTGGGATTAAGGGATATATCGTATTTCCAACATTGCTTGAAAATTTTCTTTAGATGTTGTAGGTGGTCAAATCTTTTCTCGGAAAATAATGTAACATCATCTAGACACACCACTACACTCTACTCGACTGGTTCGTGAAATGCTATGTCCATTGTAAGTTGGAACGTCTCACCGAAATTTAATAGGTCAAATGGCATTCTTCTAATTAAGAACGTACCCCACTTCATGTGAAATGTTGTCTTAAGTCTGTCAGTTTCTGAGACGAGAACCTGGTTGTAATTGGAATACCCATCTATCAAAGAAAACATCTATGACCTTGATACTGTCTGTAGTATTTGTTCCATAGAAGACAAAGGGTAGCTATCTTTTTCTGAGGTGCGATTTAAGTTGTGGAAATCAACACACAAGCGGGTTTCCCCAGACTTCTTTCTTAGTGGGATTAGATTTGATACTGAGTTCGAATGTCACACTTTATAAATGAGTGACTAGGTAATGTAACATCCTCCTCCCACACTTACCCAAGCTAATTGGTCTACCGGGGTAAATATGTAACAAAGAGTTACTGTGATGGGATTCAACTCCCCAAGTATAGTGATTAAAGTCCAATCTACAGGACCACCAAAGGCTAACCAACCATTCTAGGTGCCCAACCCTTGAGTTAATTTTTTTTTTTAGTGCCCTGGACTATAGGGCGTTGGCACAACAATCCTGGAATTTGACTATAACTCTCTAGTCGCATGCATAAGCCTACAAGGGAGTGACTGCAGTGGTTTTAACTCAGTTCTATGATTGTGACCACAAGATATGAGGCACATATTTAAGGCTGGTTGTGGAGTATCAAAAAAGGTATGTTTTGATGGTTATTTCAGTATCTTTTGATTAGGACTTATAAGCCTTTTTGCATTAGAAACTTAGACAATAATAAAGAATTATAACGAAACATGTGAGATTAATAGAGA
>APFE030550558.1:59961-85242 GCA_000404065.3 Pinus taeda
ATACCTGGATGATCTTCCAGCTCATTCAGCCAAGCGTCAGGACCACCCTACTCACCTTCGCGAGATATTTCTTCGCTGTCGACACTACCGAATTAGGCTTAATCCTCACAAGTGTGTCTTCTGCGTAGAATCAGGTCGACTTCTAGGATTTGTCGTCTCCCACGAGGGCATCCGAATGGATCCCCTCAAAGTTGAAGCCATAGTCAATCTCCCTCCCCCTGCTACCTTACAACAATTGCAAAGCTTGCAAGGAAAAGCGGATTTTTTATGTCGTTTCGTTCCCAACTATGCCGAGGTGGCTAAAGGTTTTACACGATTACTTAAAAAAGATGTCCCTTTTCATTGGGATACCATGGCTCAAGAATCTTTTGAGCGACTCAAGGGTCTCCTTGTTTCTGCTCCATTGCTTCGCCCTCCAAATTATCATCGTGACTATACCCTGTATTTAGCTGCCGCCGACACCACTATCGGCATGGTTCTTGTTCAAACCGATGACGATGACACTGAGCATGTTATCTATTATCTCAGTAGAAACCTTTTAGATATGGAAACTCGATATGCACATGTCGAGAAGTTGGCGTTAGCCGCCGTTTGCGCTGTCCAACGTTTCCGTCACTATATTCTATTGCGCACTACTACTGTGATTTCTGATTGCAACCCCATGACGTATATCTTGTCATGCCAGTTGCTGGGGGGCAAGTACTCAAAGTGGACAGTCATCCTCCAAGAGTTTGACTTGGAATTTGCTACCGCCAAGTCAAATAAATCACTCGTTTTTGCTTAGTTAATTTGCTCTTTGCCATCTTCTTCTTCGCCCTCTCATATAGAGGATCAAATTCCGGATGAGACTTTGTTTCTCATAAGCACCCTCGACCCCTGGTACGGTGACATCCTTATATATTTGCAAACATCCTCCTTTCGCCCGGGCACGTCGAAAGATGCTCGGCGAAGGATTCGTCATCAATCTCAACCATATCGTATCATTGGGGATACCTTATATCGCCTCGGCACCGACTCTGGTCTCCGCCGTTGTCTTACTCACAAGGAAGCTGACCGAGTCTTGAATGACTGCCACTCAGGTGCTTGTGGTGGTCACATGTTCGGACATGCAACTGCCCAAAAAATCCTCCTTGCTGGCTACTTTTGGCCCTCTATCTTTAAGGATTGCATTCTTGCGGTCCGTTCCTGTCATGAGTGCCAGATATTCCAGCGGAAGATGTGAGCACCCCCCGCTCCTTTGCACCCTGTTGTTACCGTCGGCCCTTTGCCAAATGGGGCATTGATTATGTGACCTATAACCCTCGCTCGGCCGGGGGGCATGGGTTTATCATCGTTGTTGTCGATTATTTTACTAAATGGGCCGAGGTGATGCCTACACTGAATGAAGACGGTCACACAGCGGCGCAATTTTTATTCAACAACGTTATTTCGCGATTTGGCGTCCCTCAAGCTATCGTCACTGATCACGGAAAGCATTTCCACAACCATATGATGATGGAACTAACAACCCAGCTAGGCTTAAAGCACGATAGTTCTACTCCGTACTACCCTCAGTCCAATAGCCAAGTTGAAGCGATCAATAAGATTTTGGTTACAATGCTTCAGCGTACCGTTGGCATGCACAAGTCTAACTGGCATTTGATGTTGTTCCCTGCTTTGTGGGCTTACCGAACCTCCGTGAAGGATGCCAATGGTTTCACTCCATTTCAACTAGTCTATGGACTAGAGGCTACCCTTCCAATCGAGTGTGAAATCCCTTTGTTAAAATTAGCTGTCGAGCTACTTCCCAACACCACCCCATTAGAAGAACATCTCTTTTATCTGGAACGGCTAGATGAGACTCATCGCCTAGCCAATTTGGCCATCGAAACATAGAAGAAGAGAGTCAAATCTCACTTTGACCAGACTGTACGTCCACGTTCTTTTAACGAGGGAGACTTAGTTCTGCTATACGATCAGGCAAACGATAAGCTAGGACCAGGAAAGCTCGAATCTATGTGGCTAGGCCCTTACATTGTCAAGAAAGTTTTGCAAAAAGGGGCCTATGAGCTAATTGATTATGAAGGGAACCCTCTCGCACAGCCCCGAAACGGGCTGTATTTGAAAAAGTACTATGCGTAATGCTAGTACACTTCATTTTGTATATACATGTGCTCTAGCAAGTGTGTTGTGTATGTATGTTAGTTTTAATAGACTTGATTTTCGCTTATTGTGTCTTTCGCTTCTTGTGCAGATGTCTAATACGCCTTATATTGGTTTCGCTGATGGTGCCTGTCGCAGTACTCGTAACTTGTCCTCTGCGGCATGGGTGATATATGATCCTCATGGTGAGCTGATAGATCTTCAAGGTGTCTGTTTGGGTCGTACCACGAATAATGTCACTGAATATTGTGTCGTAATCGAGCTCCTCACTGAAGCAATTAATCTTGGCATTCGGGCATTGGTGGTAAACCTGGATTCTCAACTTATCGTTCTCTAGCTCAATAGGCATTATTCCGTCAGAGACCATCATATTCTAAGGTTGTATTTACATGTAAGATTGTTAGAGAGGAATTTTGAGTTCATTACATATCAGCAGATTCCACGACAATTAAACACATTATCTGATGCATTGGCCAATCATGTATTAGATAGACATCTGCGAAATTTGTAAATAAAACATTATACAAGCAAGCACATGAAAACACAGTAATAAACCATAAAAATATGTATATATATATGTGTGAGTCTAAATGTTCGCGCCCCACGCGTTACATAATCCAAAAAATAATACATGTCCAAAACTCATACAGCTGCTGACAGCGTGTTCCTCAAAAATATGAAAAAAAGAAACCTAGGCATCTAATCATGGTGATGCTCATGATAGCATGTCACCACTCGCACCAAACGTCTCAACAGATGATGGACACGAGTAGATACTCCCACCGTGTGCCTCTGATATGCTCTAGGCACGTCCGCCAATCTGCCATAATCTGGAATGCCTCGAGTAAGTGCCTCAAGGTTCTGTACTAGATCATCCTCACCCTCTACCCGAGGGTCCATTGCAGGTTGTGCTCTCTGCACGTTATGAGGCAAGTCAGTTGGACGCTCTGCACCAACATCTGTATACATATATAGACGCTGTAAGAGATAGGCATGTATTAACAAAAGAAAAACTTAAATACATAAAAATGTTAAAAAACAAAGAGTTCTTACCTAGCTCCTCGTCCCAGTCCTCTCCGGCAAGCTGAGGGAGATCGGGATCTCCAGTGAAATCCATGCTCGCATAGGGCCAGTCCTCAATGACAATCATCTGGTGACGGAGCCAGATAAAGAACTCGGGCTTCTAGGACATCTGCTGGCCCCCTCCTCCTCTGGGCATGAGTTCTGCCCATCGATGCAACCTCGGTTCCCGCAACGCTGGGTCTGCCACTATTCCCCCCAGTACTCGAAAGATCGGCAGTCGCTCCAGGAAGAAAGTCACCACGATCGATCCATATCCAAACTGTTTGTTTCCATCACGCTTACACTTGGTAAGCTGTCGTTTAATGTTGGTTATCACTGCCGTGGCCCAATCGAACAGTGTAGGCTAGAGACACTCAGTGGCCAGCAGCAAATGATTTTTGCTAGCCTCGTGGGGCACCTGTACCCCAGCCGTCCAGGTAATGGTGAATAAAATAACATGTAGTATCAGGTCGGGCACCGTGTTAATATCTACCTTCTTATTGTTCGCTCCAAACCGTGCTCCAGGACACACTCGTGCCATCACCTCCCCTATCTTCTCTCCAGAAGGCCAACTACTAGTTAAGATAGGCCGTGCACCTCGCTGTGATAATCCAGTGATAAAGTAGACATCGAAAACATCCAACTCCAATGTCTGGTCTTTCAGGTGAAATACCTGATCTTTTGTATCCCAAGCATCCACTATGAAGCACAGTAGCTCAGGTTGTGCACGTAGGTATGAGGTGTGGAGGAATTTTTTCAAGCCACAGTCTCTCAGAGCATTCATACAGTCATCATCCTCTAATGCCATGGCATCCACGTCATTATGCTCTTGTTCTTTCCATTCTAGAACCATTTTGACAAAACCCTGCAACCAAAGGTGAAATTTCAATCATTAGATCATTAATGAAACCTAAAATTGGGAAAAATTTGCAAATTCAACGGTCAAATGTGTAGCAAAATGAGATCGCGCGGTTGGTACGACTGTTCCTAAACCAGTCGCGCCAATGGCGCGACCCCTTTAGGGAAAAATCACCATGGGCGCAGTCTCGCGCAGGAAACCCGCGCCAATGGCGCAACCCTAAAAATTTGAAAGTCCCCTTGCAGGGGGCTGAATTATGGATCAAAATCTTAAAAAATAGAATGAAAATAGAGCTAGGGATGAGGCCTCTTACTTGTTGCAGAAGACGGCTCGAATGGTCTCCTGGATTGATTGCAATCAGCAGTTGAAGTTTGCACCAAAAACCCTCCAATAGTAAACTCACAAGGTAAAAAGTGAAAAGTAAATTTATTTTTTACCATTTTACTATTTATAGCATTATTTTGACCTAAAAATACATTAGAAATGATATTTTTGAGTATTTTTGGGATATTTTCATGTCGAAGTGGGTTTTACGCTGTTTTGGTATGATGACAGGTCTTAGTGCAACTCAACGCAACCAAACGAGCTCTTTTTCAACTTTTTCAAGCTCAGTAACACATAAGAAAATGTTACTTTACGGTCTGCTTTCAGCTCTTTTCCTGACCTTTTAAAAAGGAAAAGATTACCGAGTTATTCCTCTTGGCTCGTTAAACGTTACTAAGGGGCGGTCGTTTTAAGTTCTTTTGTCGACCGTTAAAACATAAAAAGATTACCGGGTTTTTGTCATTTCAAACTCGTTAAAGGTTATGAAACGACGTGGTTTTGATCACTTTTTTACTTTTTCAGGTCGAAATCACTATTTATGAAAAGTACTCCTCGGTCGTAATGGTCGGGCGGTTCTTTCGGGCATTATTTTATACTTTTTCAGGCCCGAGAGACACAACTTTACGAAAAAGGACACCCCTGGAGTTTCCTTTTCTGTTGTTTTTTAAAACTCTCTAAACATGAAAAGACGCCGAGTTCTTCCTTTGTCAAACTCGTTAAAACCTGATGACATCGGATCTTGTCGAAATGACACACCACAAGCATATGCTATCCCTATCAAGCTTGTTAAAAATAATTAGGGTACTCGCCAGAAATGGTGGGGGAAAAAGGAAAAATTTTAGGAACCACAATTATAGTCGTGTCGACAGTATGTCGCTCTTGAACATGGCACTTTCTGCTTTCGTGTCGGGGTGGGGATATCTCATCTCATTTTTCACTTGCATCCGTGGGTTTGGGTAATCCTATTTGACCTCTCATCTGCTTATTGCCTCGTCATCATGACCTCTAATTCATCGATGTCAAATACTGCCAATTCCACTGTCGTGCCGCCGATATGTTCAAGAGAGGTTGACCTCTGAAAAGAAACAACCTCCGTTTGATAGTTCATACAATCTTAATTCACAACATTGTCTCTTCCTGTCTCGTGTTGATGATGTGGGAAACATTATGGCCCACCTTCGACGAAGATCACTTCCTCTCGACTTCAGCTCATTATCCAGGAAAGTGACCTAGAGACTCCCTTCCGGTACCTTGGAGCCTGCATGCCTCAATGGTAGGTTCTTCGTGTTCGACGCGAGGTTTTCATAATTGGCCTCCGATCTGATGACTCTACGGGTGTTCGACGTCGGCTCATTTATTCACACGGCGTAGATTGTACCTATAGCACCTTGAGGGCCATTGTCATTATTGGTGGTACCTCTCGCGTCTGTTAACAGCTTTCATCATTGGCTGGTAATCAGACGATGTTCATGCATGTTCGACTTCAGCTCACATGTTCACATGCTTGAACTTGTACTTATGTTCGAGTCGAGATGGACCGCAAGACCCTGGATTATGTCTGTTGTAATCCAAGCGTGATTTTTGATACATGACTCGTTCACTGGATGGCTGCGACCATACCTGAGTCAATTCATTGATCCTGACCAGATGGCTGCGTCCATACTACGGATCTAGATTATCATGTACTCTCTTATGGATGGCTGTGACCATGCCATGTACATCATGTATTTGAACTATCAATTGTATCTCGCAATGCAGATTCTCGGCGACAGCTATATATATTCATGTAAAGCATTTCACCCCTCTCTCTCTCGGGCCTCATGCTTTAGGGGGCATTTGTTACACAGTAATTTGTCACCATTGGTCATCGTCCCTGTTACCCTTGTTTTCGTAAATTGGAGGATACATTTCGGGACCTGTGACCAGTGACATAACCTAAAAACACTTGCATTATGTTCCCCTGAGTATGTATTTCATGTTCCCTGAAGACACCTTCTGCAAATTATCCCTGAAAAGTGCCCTTTTTCCATTGGCACAGGTACACAGTGTCTTACCCTCGCCAATGACTTAGATCCTCAAAAGGGGGCGCGCCCATTGGCACCCTGTCCTAGAGCAATGCTCACGCCACCTAAATTTGATAATTATTTTTGGCCAACGCGCACCCATATGTTTTTTCCCCTCTTTTCATGAAGTTCTTTGAGGGAAAAATCCACATGATAGAGGTCAAGAGTCATCATGACAACTAATGACAACTATCCTCAGTAGCCTTTCAGGGATAATGCCAATCCACAATGGGTGTCCTGGTACATTGTATCTTCCTCCCTTCTCCATCTATAAATGACTGTCCTCATGCATTAGATAAGCGAGTTTTTAGAGTCTTTGTGAGTGCTGAAGTAATGCTAGAGTGATAGTAAGAATTGTGAAGCATAGGGAGGTTATGCTGTGGAATCCTGAGAGAGAGAAGGTCTTTTGCAAGGCATATGTAGCTGCTCGCCCAGCCAGAGAATAGGTTCAACGTCAGAACCTTGGTTGTATCTTTCTCTGCTTTTTATTCATTAATAGACGACTATCATTATGGTTCCACTCTTATTGTCTTTATAATGATGATTGAGTTATATCTTTTCTGACTGATATATAGTTGCATCTATTGGATTTTATGCTTGTATTTGTGTCATTCTTTGCATGTGCAGGTGTCCGTTCATGAGGATCGTGGGGATTGTGATGAACCGGAGCAAAGGAACGGGAACAACGATTCTTCTACAAGTACTAGCATTGGAATCCAGGTAGGCCATCATCATCGATCTTTGATTTGCAATTAGGAACCTGTGTGTTAGCGTTGATTGATTGTTGCTAGACCCATGTTGGGCTAGTGGGATCGCCTCTGTCCGCAGAGGGGATTTACCTATTCAACAAAAGGTATACCTATTTTCATGTCTTTTTGAATTATTAATCAGCGAAGCATAGCCGTAAGGGATTATTACATAAAGAAACTTGTTGACTTAAGTTTCCTTGCAAATTCAAAGGAATGATGATCAAGACCATGATTCAGTGTAAGATGACTATTGAGTTGGTAGTGCTATCTTTGGATATTAGCTGCAGTGGTGGTTCAACTTATCGACCAGGACAAGTGCTATCTTTATACTCTGTTATATCTTAAGAATCACGATGTATTTGTAGGTAGACAACTTCTATAATCTTAGGCATGTTCAGTTGTTAAATGTATAAGTAGTGTTACGAGGCTGGGAAAGCCATCACTAAGAGATACATTAGAATTCTGAGTTGTAATAGAAAACCTTTGTAATGTTATTTTGATTAATGTAATTTCTGATATTTTGAGCATTTTATATTTCTTGATCTTGCCGCAACCCTAATCAGGGAGTTGGGCCCACTCTCTTAACTAAGCACTGATGAATTAGTTGCGTATGTAGGCTTATTTCTATTGTTTTATTTTATTTATGTGTATGTGTAATGATTTATCAGTGCGTTGTTGTGAGTCTTAAATTTCTATTACTCTGATTGTTGTTACAATTATTACTTGTTGTTACACATTGTTATTTTTATGATTAAATGTTCAATGATGGGTAGGGAAGTTGTGGCCTGCATATACCTTGCATGATATCCTTGAAATAACCAGTCAAGATCCAGGTTCACAATTAATGTGGAATTGGGTGAATTGTATGATTCATATCGGAACATGAACATTTTGGTGTTGTTGTTGGGGAGGCTATCAAAGGCACGAAAGCACGACTAGTATTGACCATAGGACCACACTCTCATCCTAAAGAGGGAGGTTTTTCACCTACTCCAGGTCCTGAGCATTAAATTATTTTGTTTCTTTCATAAGAACCACTCCCTTGTCGTGGGGAGGGAATTTTTCACCTTGCTTTAGGTCCTTCGATTTCGATTTGTGTTAATGTTTTGCTTTATTTTTTGATTGCATGAACATAAATACAAATAAAAGTGGCAGAGGAAGGCCCGTAAAAAGAGGAAGGAAAGATCTAGGTAGAATTACCTACATCCAAGAAATCATTTTAAAAGTTGAGTCGGGAGCATCATCATGAACTGTTGTTAGGGTGAGATATCATACGAGATCTGGAGGGCAGTTAGTTTCACAACCAGAACCTCACCTAATAACAGAAGTACAATTCAGGGAAGAAGAAGTAGCAAGCAAAGGATCAGAGGAGCTTATCATTGTGAGTTCAGAAGAAGAAAAATACTTGAGGGAATTCTCTGCACCGTTTGACCGGGGAAGCGTTGTCAAACAATCTCCACCATGCATTATAGAACAACTAGAACTTGTTGAGATTCCATGTGAGTATTGGAAGATATTCATGGCTCTTGCAACTTCTTCGATCGAGTTCACAATTGGACATATCATGGGCGATGTGCCTATGAAGCCTATTCATTTGACAACGTTACCTAACTTCCATGGTCTTTCTTCCAAAGATTTGGACACATTCCTGTTTGAATTTGACGTTGTCTGTCGGGGGTATGACTATTATTTTTATGCCTATAAATTCAAGATATTCCTTGCTACTTTGTAGGGAATAACTTTGAGATGGGTTCATGGGTTTAAGGGAGAAATATATTACTACATGGGATGATATCAAGATGATTTTCCTCGAAAAATATCAAGACTACTGAAAATCCTGAGATGTTAAGGAGAAAATATTTAAGATGTAGAAAGGGGATGAGAACATGCGGGAGTTTGTGGAACGTTTCAAATACAGTTTGCATAGATCTGGCCATCATGAATTGGATAAAAATATCTTGAAGATTTATTTTATCCGGGCACTAAGGAAGGAAGATTTAGAACTCTTGGACGTAGTAGGAAAGGGAGATATATCAAAGAAAGAATTCGACACCATCTTGTAGTTTTGAATTAAGTGTTCATGTGGAGATGTGAGGCATAGGTAGGGGATCCAAACCCTCAAGACTTCCAGCGGTGGAGTTACGAAAGAAGAAATTAGATACTTGTTGGATAACTTGAGGATAGATATCTTGAGCACACTATCCTCATACATGGACATTTTACATGTGAAACAGAAGCAGATGGAAGTAGAGAAGGCTATGTCCAATTTCTACCCTCAATGTGGGAAGAGGCACCTACTGAAGGAATGTCCACTAAATATTGTTAAGACCTATGTCAAATGTGAGAAGATTCATTCCACTAAAACTTGTTCATCTCTTCCTGGGCTTAAGGTAGTTTTTGAGGGAGCAAATGAAGAGGTAGATTAATTGTACTTGATGGGATCAAGGAAGCCATGGAAACCATGACCAGAGAACATGAATCAAGGTATGCCTTAAGACCCCTCTTAGTATTTTAATAATTTGAATTTTGGGCCTTAGTGTGTACCTTTTTCACCTTCATGGCCATAGTCTTGTCAATATCCAATGCCCTGACAACCATTGTTCCCCCAATCTTGTCCAAATCCTTCATGGTCCCATAATTGGCATTGACCTCCTCCTTTAGGACAATTCTCCCAGACTATTCCATAGAAATAGTTACAACTTCCTTTCAATGCCTCCACTAGTAATCCTCTTCTTCGTCCACAACTACATCTTCAATCCAACCCAAATTCAAACAATAGGGGGCCTCAACAGGTTGAGCTTAGATATAGTATTGCCACAACAAAATGTAATGAATTAAATCTTCGGTCTCGTCAGGTGGTAAATACACAAGATTCACCAATAATGTTAAACATGTTGATGATGAAGTCTCAGAACCAAAACCTAGGAGTTCTGTTGAAACAACTGGAGATGAGTTAACAAAAACTTCTATGGAATAACAACCCCCTTCTCAAACAATTTTTACTAGAGGATGTCATACTATTCCACCTTATCGAGAGAGACTATCCTTGATAAAACAGAGTCCTCGTCCCGAATTTGACTTTTTAAGGAAATTACAATATTTATTTGTCAAAGTCATGTTACTTCAGGCTATGAGGGATGTAGCGATTTATGCCAAAATGATCAAAGAATATTGTTCTAAGAAAATCAAGATAAAACCAAAGGGCCCACTCACTATTCACGTTATAAGAAAATTATCAGATAAATGTTGGGGAAGCCTACACCTGTTAAATACGGGGATCCAGTGAACCTCATTCTTATAGTACAAATTAATGGGGTTGATATCCCAAATGTGCTGGTAGATTTGGGGCAACAATTAATGTTATAATCTCTGAAACTATGATTATCTTGGGCATGCAAAACCTTAAACCATCTCCCACCGTCCTATAATTAGAAAATCGGTCTACTATAAGACTGGTAGGGAAGTTGGAAGATAAAACCATTTCAGTAGACTCAAGGTATTACCCTGTCGATATTTTGGTATTACATACCCAATCCCTAGCCGATGGGCATCCTTTGAATTTAGGAAGACCATTGCTTGCGACCACAGATGCTTATATTGGGTGTCGATCAGTAAATATGGTAATATCTAGTGGGGAAGTTACAAAGAATGTTATCCTTTATCGCCCTCTAGAACTGAGTTCACCAGATAAACCAGTATTTACCGTAATACAAAAATGTCTACCTACGAAAGGGCCTAAACCTGAAAAATGAAGAAATTAGATCAATTCTTACCATTGGTGAGGCCCTCTATTTTAAGATGAGATGGAGGATGTTGCCATTAGTACCTTTATCAGCAACCCTAACTCCATTTCTGATTCAACCCTCCAGCTATTAGAATATGTTATGAGTTTCAATGTTCAGGAAGCCATTGAACAAAAGACTGAAGTTGAAAATGTTATTGCAATTGTACCCCCTAATAGTATTCCTGTAGAAATTTAACCAGGGAGGATGTTGAATGTTATTCCTGACATTTCACCTTCCTAGTCTATATGGTTATTGAAAGTCCTTTGGGAACATAAAGAAGCCTTCACTTGGGAAAATAAAAATATGAAAGGAATCCCTGCTGACTTATGTAATCATCACATATACATTAAGAATGTTGACCTATTAGGCAACCACACAGAAGAATGAATCCTGCTTTAAAGAACATTGTCAAAGATGAGTTACATAAACTATTAAATGTGGGATTTATTTACCCAATCTCAGACAGTCAATGGGTATCCCAACTAGTAATTGTTTCGAAGAAGAATGGAAAGTGGTGGATTTGTGTTGATTATAGGGAACTAAATAAAGAAACTCATAAATATGATTTTCCCTTACCCTTTATTGACCAGGTGCTTGATACATTAGCCGGAAAAGGTTGTTCTCCTTTCTAGATGCATTTAGTGGCTACAACTAGATCCAAATAGCTCCCGAGGATCAAGATAAAACTACCTTCACATGCACTTGGGGAACCTTTTCATATCGATTCCTCCCGTTTGGTCTCTGTAATACACCCGCTACCTTTCAATGGGCAATATTAGGATTTTTTTTTTCTAATCTAGTCAATGATAGTGTTGAAATCTACATGGATAACTTCACCCCATATGGGGATTCTTTTGAAGAAGGTTTGGAAAAATTAGAGAAAGTAACTAAAACATGTAAGAAAACACATGTTTCTCTTAGTACAGTGAAATTCCATATGATGATGAAACAAGGAATAGTGTTGGGACAACTGCTTTCAGCTGCAGGAATTTAGGTTGATCCTACCAATGTAGAGGTAATCTTAAATTTTCCTACACCTAAGACCCCAACATAGGTGTGTAGTTTTATTAGTTTTGCTCACTATTATAGATGTTTTATAGAAAAAAGTTCTAAGGTATAATTTTGACTTTTTCAATTGTTACCTAAGGATGCAGAGTTTGTGTGGATAGATGAATGTGAAGCAACCTTCATGGAAATCAAAGAACTAGTCTCCAAAGCTCCATTATTACATGGACCTAACTAGAAGCTCTCATTTCATATCTATACAAATGCTTCCCACATAGTAGTAGGGGTAGTCTTGGGACAACAGGAGGAACCATATCTGACTCCTGTTGAACTGAACCATACGACAATTGAAAAAGAGGTTTTGGCTATTATCTATGTTATTAATAAGTTTCAGCATTACATTACGGGGTATCCCACTTTCGTGCACACTGATCATAGAACCGTCAGGTATCTAATAAAAGACCAATAAATCATGGTCATATTACGAGATGGTTATTATTAATTCAAGAATTTGATATTACCATTGTAGATAAGCTAGGGAAAGATAGTGTAGTTGCAAATTTCCTATCTAGGTTGGATACTAGTGATGAAGGTACACTTGTAGAAGATAGCTTTCCAGATGAACATCTCTTTGCAATATCTACTCACACTCAATGTTATGCATATATTGTAAATATCTTACTACAAGAAAAGTACCTCGACACTTGCCATACATAGAATAGTGAAAGATTATCTATCATAGTGCATGTTATTCGTGGATAGAGGGATACCTCTTTTATACAGGACCTTATCAACAAATTTGGCACTGCATAAGTGAAGATGAGATCAATGATGTCCTAAAAGATGCTAATGATGGTCCTTGTGGAGGGAATTTTGTAGATAAGTGGTGAGGTCATAAGGTGTTACAAATGGGGTGTTATTGGCCCTCAATTTTTCATGATGCAAGGAAATATGTTCTAGGGTGCACTAGTTGCTAGTGGATGGGATAGCTTGGTCGGTCAAATGAAATGTCCTTACAACCTCAACTAGATCTTGAGCCCTTTGAGAAATGGGTTATCGATTTCTTGGGCCATTCAATCTATCTTCACATCAGAAAGTCCACATTTTGTTCTACACAGATTAAGTGACAAAGTGGGTAGAGGCCAAAGGTATTGCAAAAGCAATAGAACATGTTGCCTCAGACTTCTTATTCGAAGAAATTTTTGCTCGGTATGGAGCTCCTAGAGAGATAGTTTCAAATGGAGGAGCGTAGTTCACATCACATCTGATAGCAGGAGTTATCAAGAAGTATGGAATGAAGCATAGGGTGACATCTCCATATCATCCTCATGCAAATGGTCAAGTCAAGAGTACAAATAAAGTGTAGGATAATACCCTTACAAAGACTGTAGCAAACCATCACTGCAATTGGGTTGCAAATATCCTTGGGGTAGTTGGGGCGTATAGAACAACACGGGAGAACACAATAGGATTTTCACCATATGAAATTTTCTATGGGAAATCCCCTTTATTTCCGTAGGAATTCAAAATTAAGATGCTCAGGACAACCCTTGAAGTAGGTTTGGATCTTTCAAAATCCTAGAAACACCGACTGGGAAAGTTGAATGAGTTGGACGAAATTTGTTTGATAGTTGTCCAGAACACTACTACGATTCAGCAGTAATGAACTAAATGGCATGATAAATTCATCAAGAAAAAAGTGTTTCAAAGAGGAGATTGGGTGTTGCTCTATGACTCTCAATTCAAATATTTTAAAGGAAAACTTTGTTGTAGATGGATGTGATTGTATGAAGTTGGCACGATGTTTGATAATGGGACTATTAGACTTGTAACAATCGATGAGGCACAAACTCCCCTGAATGTAAATGGACATCACCTCAAATTATATCATCGTCCAGTTTCTAAAGACTCATTTATCAAATACCTCTATGATAATTTTGGTCTTGAAATTGTTAGTGTAGAGAACTCTTGGTTTTGATATATATATATATATATATATATATATAATGTTATTACTACTCTATCATTATTTATCGTCTAAGTACTTCACTGGTTTTATTAGTCCTCCAGTTTTATTACTCTGTCAAGGTAAGTTGCCAGGTATGTCCTCGACCAGCTTCATGGATTTAATTTATTTTTCACCTCTGACATGTCTAGATACGACCATGGATGATCATCCCTTAGTTGGGGGGAGGTATCATACTTAATGTTAAAGATGTCATATTTAATAGCAATGATGATCTGTCATTATCATTGTTAAACCACGTGCCAACTCGTACATTCCACGATCATTATTATGATCCCCACCATACCTTGCACATTTATCCATACATATCGGAACTGGAACTACATATGATTGCATTGATTTACAATCCTTCCCAATGCATGGTAATAATTGTCGTTATTACCACGATCCACCATAAATTTTCCCCATTACATTTTCCTGGATTTCCCTATCACCACATCCTTTGCCATCGCAATCCCTGTCATTGATACTTTAACAGCTAACACTCTCCTCAAGAGTTTTGCTACTACATTGAATGTTGCTACATATCAACAATAAGAATGGGTGGGTAAGCTATTAGGCATGAGCCGAAAGACACAATACAGGTCCGGTGCCAGCTGGATGTATGGTAGGCTTTTCAAGATGCATTATGAGACACCTATTTTGAGTGGTTTGGGCGTTTCAATGAAGCTGTTACAGTAAAATTTGCATTGAATTTGGATGGGAATTTTTCCGGAGTCTGTGGGTTGGACATTCCCGGCATAGAAGAAATTATCTCGACTGTCAACAAATTGTCGCAAGGAAGGTAGAAATGGTTCTCCTAGAAATCTCCCTTACCATAATTTCTAGAATTATTCTTGCGGGCAGGAGAAACTATGGTTTAGAAGGGGAGGGGATATGATCGGAAATCCTTGCCGCATCCATGGGCCAAGGTTACATAATTCATTGTGCGATACATTACTTGTGAAGGTTGGCTCTCTACCTTGTTCAAATACCCTTTTAAACTTCTTTCATACCTTTGGTTCCATCATGTGCATTCCCTGGATATGTTATATTTATTTTGGACTATTCTTCAGTTAATGTCATGTCTTGCTCATCAGTCGCGCAAACCGTTGGTGGTCCTCACAAATCATGGGCTTGTCAGGCTGTTGCTGGTGCATGATCTGTCACAAACTTCTGTGGCTTGGCTACAATTCATTGAATTAGCAAAGGAGGAACTTGCGGCCATGATGCCAACAAGAGAGGAAGAAAAATTAGGGGTAGAGGAAGAATAACTAGTGGGAGAGGAAGAAGCTACAGACGATGCTTCCACACAAGAACCGCCATTGGTTGTCGAAAAATTGGAAGAATTGGCAAGGGAATAGGCTATAGCAGAATCTCCAGCAAAGGAAGGGACTACAGATGATGTTGTTACACAAGACATAGCATCGGCTACCAACGTGGAAGCAGAAGCAATGGAGTTAGAAGGGAGTACAGGCGACACTGCTATACAAGAACTAGCGTCAACTTCTAGCTTGGAAGCAGGAGAAATGGAAGTAGAAGGAAGCACAGGCAACGCTGTTGCACAAGAACCAGTGTTAACTACTAAATCAATGGAAAAATTATCAGTAGTGGAAAAAACTATAGGCGACACTGTTACACAAGAACCAACATGGCTTGCCAAAGTGGCGGAGGAATCGATGAAAGAAACAGGAGCCATAGGATGGAAATTGAGGAGGATATTCATTGTTCTCCACTTTCCTCTTCCCTGCTAAGAGGGAAAAGAAAATTTCACTTGCATAGATGCTCGGTGAAAGAAAATATCTCCCCCCCATTACTAAGATTTGTAGGGACAACTACGAGCACCATCCTCGACGTTGTCACACAAGAACTAGTGTCGACTAGTGGACAAATAGGGAAAATTGAAGAAATTATGGTTGATGATGTTTCCACAGAACCATTGGAAGAAAATGTTGTCCTTGGTACCAACCCACAAGGGCCAGAACCAATTGTTGAGAAAATGGAAGAATATGACCAGGAAACAAGGAAGCCACAGGAAACGGGTGTTGAAAATGCTACTCTGCAAGGGCCTGCAATGGCTCTGGAGTCATTCAGGGAAGATATAGAGGTTCCGAGACTTGTGGAAGAATATTTTGGGACCATCCCCCGAGTTTTGGAGTAGACATAAGAAATAAATGTGAAATAGGAGCTAGTTGATGAGTTCACTGACATCATTCCACCAAATCCAACACCGATCATGAGAGCAATGGACGAGGTTGTTATCCAATAGGAATTCATTGAAAAGTGCACAAAGAAAAGGGCCCCCATCTAGGAAATGTATTGGTCACAATTTAAGGAGAATATGCAATTAAAAATGGAGATTATTAAGCTAAGGAAGCAAGTGTTAAGCTTATGGAGGCAAGTGAGAAAGAATAAGAGGTATGGTGATCGGGGTACCATAAATCTTGGAGCCAAAACCACTTCAGCAGTAGTACAAACTGAATATAGGCCTACAGCTTCAACAACCAGACAGAAAGAGTCATTTTTTCGTCTGTTTGAGTCACTGGAATTCTTCTTCACAGCAAAAATTAAGAAATGGTAGGCTACTGCATCTCACCTTCAACAGGGGTCTATATCTTTGGAAGCCTAGAAGGAAGGAGTGATAGGAATTTAGGAACAAGTTGTGAAAGTGGTAACTAATTATATGACTTAGATAAAGAAATGAAATAAGAAACAGGAAAAGCAGGAGAAAAAAATTGAGGAATTAGAAGAGCAAGTGAAGCTACTTAAGACTGACAAAGAAAAATGTTTGCTTTGGCGCAACAAGTGATGGCATGCCAACCTCCTAGTCATAGTTATTCTCTATTCCTCCATGAATAGTACCTACTTATGTTTGGAGAGCATCCATCAAGATATAAACCATGAAATCCAAGATCCAATACTATTTCTATAGATCCTAAGGGGTCACAATACCCTGAACCGACACTTAATGTGCAAACTCTACATGCACGATTATTTTCTGGGGAATGATCAATCGTTCAATCTAGTGCCATATGTGGGGGATATTGAGGTGAGAGCCTTCACCTGCTTCACTATTAACCAAGTTAAATGGAATAATCACTTGAACATGTTCGAAGAGAAACAAAGAAACAGGCCACTTGTAGTTTGCGTGGAACATTGTCAAGATGTGAATATTTCTAACAAATATCGTACCTTCTTGGGAATATAGGAATGGAAGGGGAATATTTTGGCAACACATAAGTGGTGTGCGAACATGTGAACAAAGAAGATTTTTTCTTTTCATGAGGAGGCTAGGGCTGACTATCAGAAAGGATGAATGTTTTCATCATCAACAGTAAGGTACGCAAACCTTTTTGGGCCCCTAATTTTGTTCGGGCTTTGGAAATGATACCACGATATATCGCATGTATTCAACATTGTGGGACCTGATGGATGGGTTTGAGATTTCACTTTCCCATTGTTTCACTGTGAGCTGAGCATAACACACTAGCTTATGTGGTACACAAGGATTGGTGGAAGGAATTCCTTCACACATGTGGACCCAAGGTTACGAAAATAAAAATTGTCACAAAATATGGCCTTGCACAGCTCTATGCTGACCACAGTAGCTCTAACCCAGGTCTGTGTAGAAGATGAGCTGCATGAGGACATGTAGAAGGCCATTTAGGGGGAGATATTGGTTGCTAAATTTTCTTACTTTTTACTTGTGTTTTTATCCCTTTCCTCTAATCATTTCATGTCCTTGTTGGTCGATTTGTATTCTAAGCAGCAAAGGTATACCTATTATCATATCTTTGTGAATTATTAATCAATGAAGCATAGTCGTATGGGATTATTACCTAAAGTGACCTGCTAACTTAAGTTTCCTTGCAGATTCAACGGAATGATGATCAAGACCATGATTGAGCATATGATGACTATTGAGTTGACAACGTTATCTTTAAATATCAGTTGCAATGATAGTTCAACCTATCGACCAACACAAGTGATATCTTTATATTATGTTATATCTTAAGAATAACTATTTATTTGTAGGTAGACAGTTGTCGTAATCTTAGGCATTGTGAGTTGTTAAATGTATAAGTAGTGTTATGGGGCTAGGAAAGACACGAATAAGAGATACACAAGAATTATGAGTTATAACAACAGACCTTTGTAATGTTATTTTGATTAATGAAATTTCTAATATTCTAAGCTTTTTATAGTTCTTGATCTTGCCACAACCCTAATTAGGTAGGTGGGACCACTCTCCTGACCAGGGGATATTCGATTAGTTGTGTTCATAGGTTTATTTTTGTTGTGTTATTTTATTGTTGTGTAATGATTTATAAGTGCATTGTTGTGAGTCTTAACTTGTTGTTACTCTGATTGTCATTACAATTATTACTTGTTGTTACACATTGTGATTTTTATGATTAAATTTTCAATGTTGGGTAGGGAAATTGTGGCTTGCATATACCTTGCATGATAACCTTCAAATAAATAATCGAGCCCCGGGTTGACAATTAATGTGGAATTGGGTGAATTGTATGGTTCATATTTGAACACCAATAGGTACAATGATTTTTGAACTATTTACCAGCCCCCCTACAAATAAAGGGTTGAGTTTGACAAACCTAAGTTAATGGATGAGGTTCTAAGGAAATCTAGATTGTGCTATTAATAGTTGAAGAATAGAAGTGAAGGCTTAAAACCATGGAAAATTATCGACAAAACCAAGTCTATAATGAGTAAAAAAAATATAGAAACCTCCTTACTTTAAGAATTTTGGAAAGGATCATCAGAGGAAGAAATTAAGTAAAGGAAATGTAAATAAGCTTGCACAACCTCATACTTGCTCAAAACCCATGGAACTGAACAACAAAAAGACCAGTGGGATCAAGGAAACAAAACCGCTAAAGTGGTGGGGTTGTTGCGAACCACACTTATTAAGTGTTGTCTGCATAATCCTCTATCTATTAAGAATATTCAAGCAGTCCACGAAGCAAGAACTATGAAAGATGTTGCTAGAAATATTCCGAGGATCAGTGTGGCACTAGAGGACAAACATGCTAAGCATCAATCTACCATGATTAATATTGAAGCTACCATTTTAAACCAATTTGTTTATGTTTTAATTAATTGAGGTGATACTTTAAGTTACATTAGTCCCCAAATTGTGGAAAATTGTTAATTAAATCCTAAAAAATTCAAGAATGCATGGTTGGTATAGTTAAAAACTAGTACCAAAATAAAGGTAATTAGACAAATAAGATAGTGTCGCATTGACTTAAATGGTTATCCTACAGAAGTAGATTTAAACATTCTTCCTTTACAATCCTATGATATATTAATAGGCATGGATTGGTTGTAGAAACTAAATTCTTTGCAGAAAATAGTGATTTATGTGAGTCAAGATGGGAAAAACCAGTTAATTAGAGTTAAACCAGAACCAATATCTATCTGACAAATTTCAACTTTACAACTGAAAAGGAATGCAAGAAATGGATTCCAGATATACATGGTGTAATTGGAAATAAATAAAAAGCAAATAGAAAAGGAAAATTTAGAGACCCTGTGAGTCATCAGTGAATTTCAAGATGTTTTTCTAGAGGAAATCCTAGGTTTTCCTCCCAGTAGATACATATATTTATCCAAATTTAGTACTAGGTGCCACCCCAGTGTCTAGAGATCCTTACCGAATGAGTACACCATAATTAGTAGAACTAAAAATGAAGTTACATGAAATGTTAGACAAAGGTTACATTAGACCCAGTGTCTCACCATGGGGGACCCCTGTACTATTTGTCATGTAAAAGGATGCCATGTTTATAATGTGCATTAATTATCACCAATTGGATAAGTTAACTATCAAAAACAAATACCTTCTTCCCTAAATTGATGATCTATTTGATTAAGTGAGGAGAAACTATAGTTGCGAAGATTGATCTAAGGACCGACTATAACCAATCGCAGATAAAAAATGAAGATATTCATAGGACAACTTTTAGAACTAGATATGGTCATTATGAGTTCATAGTGTTACCCTTTTATCTCAATAATTCACCAATGTCCTTTATGTGTTTAATAAATAGTGTACTCCACAAATACCTTGATAGGTTAGTGTTGGCTTTCATAGATGACATTTTAGTGTATTCCAAAAGTGAAGAAGAGAACAAAGAACATTTGAAATTGATGTTACAAACTTTAAGAGAAGATCAACTATATGACAAACTTAGCAAATGTCATAGACCTCATTCAATTCTTCCAGTCTGGCGTTTTTTTTCTTCCCTATATCTGTATTACACACCAGGGTTACTGGTTTTCACCAGTTACTTGTTGTTCTATTATATACTCCATAATTGACTATTTTCCTTTCTAAAAAGGACTTACACACGAATATTAACTATTACCACTTATTAAATAGAAATTTAGGTTCAATATATTTACCTTCACTATAAGCATTTCTCCACCTCAAAGAGATGTGCTATTAAATTATGTTTGTAACTATAGCATTTCCTTGACCGGATCAATAACCTTAGGAACTATACTCATTCTAAACATGAGTCTCTGAATGGAAAATAGTTATATGCTTTCTTTGGTAATTTTGGTCAAAGTGTGGGATATCCAATATTCTTAAAATATATACACATGTTCTTACATATGCATATTATTTCATTAATCATTTAGGACACCTAATTCTTTGTTGTGTATGTCATTGTTTCTCAATCATGATTTGGTATTTCTTTGATTATACATAGTCACAACTTTATGAAACTTCTATAGTTGTATATGCCTCGCTACTATGTACCTCGCCTCTCTTAAACCTTATCTAAGACTTTGAATGGGGTTTCTGTGGTGTACCTAGGGGAATGAACCAAAACTATGCCTTGTCATGTCAATGAGGATTACAGTGCAAACAAAACCTCTATGGTATACCACTTTTATGCTCAAAATATCAATGTTAAATGTTGGCAATGCCATTTGTTTATCATTATGTCCTTTAATTAAATTCATTATTTAACTTATTCCTTTCCATATAGCACTAAACACATAGTTTGGGTTGGGCACATCATTATCTCAAATCTATTGAAGGCAATTCATGGATAATCAATTGCATTGACAACATTAACGGGTGGGTACTTTTTGAAAATGGTATTTATGAGCATAACCTTCATTCCCTAAGTTTTATTGTCACCATACTTTAGTTAAATTCTCCTTTTTAAAACCATTGAATGGTAAGGAAGGTTGTACGCCTAGAGAATTTTATGGCCAATACTCTCAGGCCAATGCAACACACCCCATGTGCCTATCACATGTGAAGAGTTTCAACCTTTGTTTCCATGGATGGCTAGGATGGCTTGAAGCGATCCTACGGTTTGCATTACATATCTTCAATTCCTAAACCTTTCCACTCCTCTTCACTCCTATCATTTTTCGGTCAACCTATGCTCTGGTCTCTACCACGTAATAACCACGAGATCTGAACAACTACCCTATTTTCACAAGTATGCGTATGAACATCCTTGGTTCCTTGGTTCCTTGATCTACAAGCACATGACTAGGGAACTTTGGTTATTCCTAGCATATAACTTCACTATTTGTGTCCTCACCTTTGGGTATTATGCACTGAATAAATAACAAGGCGATATATAGAAAAATCGTGATATTTTTCTTGGGGGGTGAACTTCTTAACACCAGATTCCTAGAATAATCAGTGAAATGACTCACGGGAAGAGGGATTTATTGCGTTCCATGGGTAAGCTCATCCATTCAATCATTCCATTACCAATGCTTAGAATTTACACTATTTTGGCTATCTGTACCTCTCAATTGTTCATTCTTTACGTTTACACTCTCATCTTGCAATCCAAACATTTGGGTTCCATTTGCATCAGGGAAACGTTCCAGGAGCGAGTGTTGATGCCTAGTATCAGTTTCGCACTTTGCACATGGCGAGGCAAGCCTATTATTTCTTCTGGTACCCATCCATTGCATTTCCTCTTTCAAGTGCTAAGACATACACTCCCCTGATTTATTTTTTCTTATTCCTTTTAGTATCGAATTTCTGGTATGTATTACTGGGTAGCGTTGGTGTGAGTCGAAAAAATTATATGTGAAGCACACCAACATTCAAAAACTTGTTATGATTCTATGAATTTCAGCCTTTCTTTAACATCTTCAGGGAAAGCAGGAAAAATGATTGAAGAGAACTAGAGTTTTGCTTTCACCGTTGAAGTGGATGTGATGCAACAAATTCCATACACTTTTATCTCTAATGACATAAATGCACAGGTGCAAGGAATAATAGATTGAGCAATCAAACACATATAATACATGGGAATATTTTTGTTGAGTATAGTTGTGATTGTATCAGCCAAATGTTTCTATTCTCGTTTTCCCTTCCAGAGCTTTTCCAACCTCCATTCCCACTCTTTTGTTGAAATTTGTAATTTCCCCTATGCGCAGACCAGCAGTTGACGCGCGCGGGAAACCACAGCTGCAAACCAGAAACCGACCGCCTGAAACCTATCGCACCAGCTCTCCGACGATGGAATATTCCGACGAGGGGCTCCGATGCGATATGGTGCAGCCACGTGGATTGCCGTGACATCATCACCTGACATTTATCAGACGATAAATGTCGGTCAACTCACCCCATCCGATATGCGTCCGATCAAGGTGCATGCTCTCCGCCGTCTGATTAAATGGAAAGTTCTCCGTCGTTTAAAATAGTTCAAAGTACATACAGGCCTGTTAATAAATTAATGCAGCATGGAGTAACATAATCGTCCATACTTTATGTTAAAAGCAATGACATGTTTCAGGTAAAGTTTTAATGTTTTACCTGCGGCGCGTTAATACGAAGTATGGGTAAAATATAATGTAAGTTTATTTTATTTTATTTTTCGTGCATATGAAATGCTCAAGCGTTGACTCCATTTTAATAACATCGCATTGCACACAGGGAGAAAATGTGTGGGCTCGCAGCAGCCAATGAAAGACCAAGGGGATTGTAATGTGAAGTGTGAAAACGCACACTAGGAGATGTATTAGGCTAGCAGAAGCCTATGGAAACTGTGGTGTAATCGCACATGGTGAAAAACTGAAACAGGGGATTCGCAGTAGTGAAGGGAAAACCACAAAGATTAAAATTTTGTATTGCAGGGGAGGAACGCACAGGAGTGTGCATGAATATTCTTGTGGTTTGAAATGTTTAATGAGAAAATGGTAAAAGGTAGCACCAGCGTAAAAACCATTTTTGTTTGTAATGTAATGTAAGAAAAAGAATGCACAGCAGTGCAGGAGAAGGCAGAGAAGTGAAAGAAGAAAAACCATGGGCAAGTATGTGAAACCATGAATTGTTTCACACAGCAATGATAAGGTAAATGTGTAAATCCCTGTAATTTTTGTTTTCACACAACAGTGAATGTAAATGAAATATTTACACACAGTGGTGTAAAATTTCAAAGGAGACAGAGTAATTTCTTTTGTATTATTTTTAGTAAATCCCTCTCAGCAAAGAGGATGAATGTATATCAGTCATTTCATTTTAATGAATAGAGATCTTTTATGGTGGTGAAATACTCTGTTCTCAGCTATTTTTTTAAAAGGGTCCTCTGTGCAAAAAGATCCTGGAGCAAAGGTAACAGAGAATTGACTCTGTGTTCAGTTAATGTTTGGTTTTGGTATTTTCCCATTGCAAAAATACCCAACAATGGTATCAGAGCTAGTCCAGGCTCTTTGATGGTGACAGAGCAGGTTCATGCTCTTTCAAGTGTCAAAGAAGCTAAAGGAAAGACCCTTGTTGCAGCAGTAGTAAAGCTTTTCCAGCTGTGTGAAGTTTCAGCGAAAGGGATTCAGGTATTTCTCAAGTTTTTGAGTTGTTGTTGAAGAAACAGTGAGTCATTTTAAAAGCACAGTCAGAGATTTTAAAAATAGTTAAGAATGGCAAGGTCAAAGAAGAAAGTGTCCAAATCCCCTAAGATTGTGTCTCCCTCTTCTATTAAAATAGAAGGCAATCTATTTGAAAACATTTTATTTGAGGCTCCAAGGTTCAATGGAAACTTTGATATGTGGGAAATAACAATGAGGACTTTCTTACAGTCTGAAGGCATTGAAATTTGGGAGTCAGTGATTGATGATAGCAAGATGGATGGAGAATCCAAGGAGTACAATGCAAAAGCAGCAAAGACAATCTTGGATGGGCTGCCTGATTCTGTAAAGAAGAATCTAGGAAAATATTCATCAGCAAAGGATATATGGGACAGACTTCATGACCTTCATGCAAAGGGAGCACTGACCATGACCATGAATCAAGAAGAAAATTCTGAACCCATCATAGAAGCTGAAAATGAGAAGGTTGACCTCATCAAGCTTCAAGTGCAAGAAAGGGATGAAGAGCTTGCCAAGCTTAAGAAGGAACTTGATGAAAGCAGAAGGAAGCATCATGAAGAAGTCATAGCCATGACAAATCAGTTGAATAAAGCAAAGAAGCAGGAAGATGCCTTGTCAAGTCAACTTGAACAAAGGCACAAGAGAGTGAACAAACTTGTAGAAGAGATTGGACAGTACAAGGTAGAGGTATCCTCCCTTAAGTCTGAGCTACAAGAAGCCAAGAAGCAGGCACAAGAAGCCAGGAAGCAAGCAAAAGAAGCTGAGAAGAAAATGGAGAGCAGTCAAGTAGAAATCTCCAAAATGAGGTCAGATATAATCTCCCATAAAATAGTAGCAGCTGAAGCTACTCGTAGCAAGGAAGAAACTGAGGAACAGCTTGCAAAGAAGAATACTGAGTGTGAATGATTGGAAGAGGAGATTGTCCTCCTCAGGAAGAAAGTTGAAGGGATGAACAAGATCATGAAGAGCTCTCAAGCTTTGGATGACATGCTCAGCTATCACAGGTCTCCCTCTGATAAATCAGGACTTGGGTATGTAGGTGAATCCTCAAACAAGGATGAAAATGCTTTAAGCAAAGGAGATGTGAAGAAGCCAGAAAGAAATGGTGATGCTCCTAGTTCCAGCAAAGGCAGGGAGAAAAATGAAGGCTGCCATAGAAGAAATCCTGCTCCAAGTAGAAAACCAGCTCCAAGAAGAAATGTAGCTGATGAAAAAAAGGCAAGAGGCAATGATGATCATCAAAGGATCTCAAGGCAGCAAGGCTTCAGAAGTGCATCAAGGAAACCTCCATCTCCCAGGTACCAAAGTTCATTTTTTGGTTATTGTTATTCTTGTTCAAACTTTGGTCATATGGCAAAACACTGTAGAGCATTTCATGGAGATAGATGTTGTGGTCCTCGACAATCTCCAA
>APFE030550558.1:85682-96932 GCA_000404065.3 Pinus taeda
TCATGAACAATGTTGAATGTTTCAAGTGTCATGACATTGGGCATATGGCATGAGATTGTAACTTGACATGGGCTTCTACACAAGCTAGACCCATGCAAAAGAAAAAAGTTACACAAGTATGGAGAAGGAAAGAAATACAGACTGAAAGTCCCTTGAGCTCCCTAGTCGATCTAAATTTGTTTTGAGAAGAGTCTGCCAAAAGAAGACAAGCACACATTAAAGGGGAGCTTGTAATTTTTGTTGTTGAACTGTCTTAACAGTCACTCTTTGATGAAGGATTTTTTTTAAGGGAAAACATGAAGTTGAATCTGCCATAAAAGCAGAGAAGAAAAAGGGGTAGCGCTCAAATGTGAAGTGCAGCAGCGCAATAAGAAAAGTATGCAAAGCATGGAGACCCTCACAGCAGTGGGAAGGTAGAACATAAAACAACAATTTTTACATTTTTTGTTATGGAGCACATGCATTGAAATGCATAGCAATGGAAGGTAGTTTCCTTCTATGTAATGGGAGAGAACATACTCACAGCAGAGTGAGTACAATACAGAACAAAAAAAATGTAATGCTTTTCTTCATATGCAATGCAGCATGCAAAGAAATGCATAAAGAGAAATAGGGACAGCAGATTTTTAATGCTCATGGGTGAATGATAAAGTGTGGCAGCAGAAAAATAAAAGGAACTGCACAGCAGTGCATTGTTTAAAAAAATGAATGAAGACCAAGATTGTGTGAAGCAAGGGTGTAAAAACAAAAGGTTGCAGTCCGTGTTTTTTTTGTTGTGTGGAGAATGCAGCGCAAAACAGCATGAGGATGATTTCTCTCTATGTGCAAGTAATGGAGAGTAAAGAGTTAGTGTATGAGCACACAACAGTATGATGAAACAAAAGACAACCACAGTGCAAATTGCAGAGGCAACGCAGCAGCAAATAAAAACCCAGGGATGACAGAGTCTATGGTTATGGGTATGGACAGCAGTGCATAGAAAGGCAGCAGCGTGATGGCAAGAAGGAGAAGCACAAATAGTGCGAAGAAAATGAAACCAACCTAAGAGGAGTGCAGAAATGTGTTTTTACACAACAATGCAAATAAGAAAAGGCAGCAGCTTGAAAGTAATGGACAGCAGCAGATGTAAAGAAATGTTTACACACAGTAGTGTAAATTTGTAAGGTGGGACAGAGTAATTGTTCCAGAAAAGACAGAGTATTATGTCTTTGAAGAATGCACAAAAATGCAAATAAGAAATGCAGCAGCATGAAGTTTTTTTTTTTGAAGAAATGAAGGTAATGGACAACAGTGTTGGCAGTAATCCCTCCGGGAGAGGAAGTGAAGTTCTTAGTGAATCCCTCTGTTAAAGAGGAAGGTGCTTTTCAGCACAATGTCATGGTAAATCCCTCTGTCAAGAGGAAGATGTTTTTTAGCATACACATGGTAAATCCCTCTATCAAGAGGATGATGCTTTTCAAGCATAGTCACTGGTGAATCCCTCTATCATGAGGAAGGTTCTCTTAAGCACAGTTTCAGGTTAATCCCTCTATTAAGAGGAAGACTATTTTGTTGCTCGTGGAACTGCATCTGAAGCAGTGTTAGTGAACCCCTCTCTTAAGAGGAAGATTTGTTGTCTTTGGAGAATCCCTCTGTGAAGTGGAAGATGCTTTTTAGCATAGACATGTGAATCCCTCTAGTTTAGAGGAAGATGCTTTTCAGCATAGACAGTGGTGAATCCCTCTGTTAAGAGGAAGACTCTTTTGCAACAGCAGCATGTCAAGGAGTTGAGGAAGTGTTTGGGTAACATTGAATACCCAGCAGGTGAAATTAAAGGGGAGTGTTGGAATTGGTAATTTCCCCTGTGCGCAGGAGGCCAACAGTTAAGGCGCGCGGGTCAGCAGTCAACGCAGCGCCAAAACCACTGCAGCAAACTTGAAACCGGTGGTAAGCCATCGCACCACCCTTCAGCGTAAAGTGGTTTCCGGACAACGAGCTCCGATGCAATTTGGTACTGACATGTGGATCGTCGTGACGTCATCCACTGACATCTATTGGAAGGTAACTTTCGGTCTTCTCACCCCGCCCGATATCCGTCCGATTAATCAGCATCCTCTCCGTCGTTTGATTGTCAGGAAAAGTCTCCGCCGTTTAAGGTTCTTCAAAGTACGTACGTGGGCCTGTCAAAATTAATGAAGCGTGGAGTAATGGACCTGGACCATACCTTATGATTAAATGCAATGACATGAGTTTGGTAATGTGTTTATTGTTTTTTCCATACGGCTAAGTTAATAGGAGTATGGGGGAAACATGTCGTAAGTTTTATTTTATTTTTTTAATATATGTTTTGAACAAAAAAAACATTGACCCCATTATTTTTTGGTTATGTAAAAAGCACACGGGGATTGGAGTGCGCGTGTGTTGTGTCATTGCACATGAAAAGAATAGAAACAGGGTCCGCAGCACCAGGAAACCAAGATATGTAATCGCATATGAAACAAATAGAGCGATCCTTGCAGCGTGAAAAAGAGAGGGTAAGAAAGCACAGAAGTGCGGGAAATTTTTTTTGTAATGTTATATAATTTTTGTGTGGATCTATTTTTCTAAATACGAAATGAAAACACACAGCAGTGTGTAAGAAAAAAAATAGAACAGAGGAGCAAATGAAGACCATGGTGAAAATGTAGCAGGGTAAAGTTTTGTTTGTAATGCGATGTAAAAAGAATGCACAGCAATGCAGGAGGAGAAGAAGAAGTGAAAGAAGAAAACCATGGGCAAGTATGTGAAACCATGAATTGTTTCACACAGCAGTGAAAAGGTAAATGTGTAAATCCTTGTGATTTTTGTTTTCACACAGCAGTGAATGTAAATGAAATATTTACACACAGTGGTGTAAAATTTCATAGGAGGCAGAGTAATTTATTTTGTAATGTTTTGGTGAATCCCTCTATTCTCAGGTGAAAACAGAGTTTTGGTTTAATGTTGTTTTTGGTAAATCCCTCACAGCAAAGAGGATGAATGTATATCAGTCATTTTATTTTAATGAATAGAGATCTTTTATGGTGATGAAATACTCTGTTCTCCCCTATTTTTAAAAAGGGGTCCTCTGTGCAAAATAGATCCTGGAGCAAAGAAAACAGAGCATTGGCTCTGTGGTGTTTGTCTGGTTTTGATATTTTCCCATTGCAAAAATTTCCAACAGAGTTATGCGTACAAGAACCTCCAGTTGAGCCCAAGTCAGATCACAAAGAGCGTCCTTCCCAACTTGTCCAGATCTATTTCAGATGCTGTCCAGGTATTACCTATCACAATTTTGGTGAAAAAACTCTGTTGCTTCACGTAGCCATCATCCATCTTCACTTGAGTTAGAGATCCAGTAAATAATAATTCTAATCCATGGTGTTTGTGCGGTGGATCCAGGAACTATGTAATGAAAGGGCGAGAACAATTTTAGTAAAGAACGTTGGGCCTCAAGGCTGCCAGCCCTACTGGCTCTCTCTTGCGCCCAATGATTTTGACAAGTACAACTGCTCTATTTCCTACAACGGTGCAGTCAAGTCAAATACTACAACATTCTGCTCAGAAAAAAACTTAATTCCCTGAGAAGTCAGCTGAAGGGTGCAAACATCATCTATGTTAATAATTATGACATGGTCTTTGACCTAATGGCTAACCCTTCCACTTATGGTGCGTACTGCAAATTTGATCACTTAATTAACAATTTGGATGAGCATGGGAAAAATCATTTGGATGATTATTTCTGATAGAACACATACTTAATCCGGTTGTATATGTTCAGTTTTATGTTGCATTTGAATTATTGGCGCTACTAAGCGCAGAGTCAATCGTTTACTCTGTAGTTGAGACATCTACTGACCGGAATCTACAATACAGTTTTGTGATCTAACGATAATATTAATGGTTGCAGGGTTCAAGGAAACCATTAAAGTTTGTTGTGGAGTGGAGGCCAAAGCGTGCGCCGATCCGGCCTCATATATCATTTGGGATGGAGTTCACTGGACAGAACATGCCAACAGACTGCTTACCCAAGCGATTCTCGGAGGCAAATACTTCCAACCTGCATTCTCCATTGCCAATCAATGCGATCTCCAACCATTTTGATAACCTTCGAATTGATGAGTTTTAATAACGGACCCGTAAAGCCGAATAAAGGACGCGCAAAGCCGAATTCGAAAATAAGATAAAGTCTGCAGTCTTACAATTTCCCCTCGCTTGCTTTTCCCTCATCTTCAATAGGACGGCATTGATGCGTCACTGCGATCGCTATGACATGCATTTCAGACGTTCTTTTCCCACGCCAGATTTAATAAACATGCAAGTTGTTTCAGCATTTTCCTTTTATGAAATTTGGTATAATTATAGCCTAATTTAGATAGGTTAAACATGAATATATATATATTTTATAATAAGATTTGATAAATTAGATAAATTTAAATATCTAGATTTGTTAAAAGTAGATTTAACCTTCTGCATCACAGTTATGTATAGTTATATAAAGGATTTGAAAGTTGTTAGTAACTAACACAACCAATATCGTATACACAATAAATTTGAAATTGCAAAGGATATGCATTAAAATTGTTGGCAGTATTGATTTTGAAATTGCAAAGGATATGCATTAAAATTGTTGGCAGTATTGATTTTGGAAAAGCTATGGTCTTAATTAAAGTTCGTAAAATATTTTATTTTTTATTTTAATTATAATTTAAATTTATACAGATTTATCTAATTAATTTTTTTATTTTTATTTTGGTTATTAAAAGTTTATCACTTAAAACTTTTAGTCTTAGTCTATATATAATACTTTGAATGTTGTATTTAGTTGGGAAAGATTATATTTCATGACCATGGTAGCTCTCCATATTTCTTTCCATTTGATTTTTTTGCTTTAATAAAACATTATAGTGTGGGTGGTAGATTATGATAGGAATCAAAATACTTACCTCATTGTACATATTACATTGTAAAGATAAGAGTTTAAGTATTCAAAAATTGATATTATTTTGGAAAAGCAAAATTACAATAAGAAAAATAAGTTTCCTAATGACTGGGGAGACTAACATACTCGAGATACTAAAAAAATTAAATAAAAGTAACCAATAGTAGAGTAAAAAGAGAGCATCAACCCACCTTAAGAGAATATAATTCTTCTAGACTCTACTACTTTGTGGTGAGCATTAGGGATGTGGAGGGAGGCCTAGGTGGCCTTCAATCCTTTCCAAACATAGATGTAGTCCTTGGCCCATAAAATGTATCTCAACCATCATCATCAATATTTCTTCCAAAACCTCATTTTTTTTAGAGGTACTCTCCCAAGTAGCATTTTCATGTGTCATTAAATATCAATTGTGTACATGTCCTTATTGAGTCTTTTTCTAATGTTTGTGACATACATTATCCATTTTTGAAGTCACATGCAATCTCCAAATTACATTCTTGTTTCACTATTATGCCTCTCTCTACCTCAACAATTTCATCCTAAATTTGAGTGAAGTGTGGTCGTTGTATTTCCTTATTGAGGCATTTTTTCTTTATCGCACAATAATAGGTTGCACCCATAAATATAGAGGCATGCATTCCCACACCAAAGGGCTATTTAAGAGAATTATTTAAGAAGAAATGAAAAATAGTCTTAAAATCATTTTGTCTTAAAATTGTCATTTTATTTTTTTGCCTTGTCTTAACCCCTTTTTATCTTCAAATTAGCATTTTTTCGTAAGCACTTTTGTCTTAAATTATCATTTCATCTTACACCCTTTTCAATTTGTTGAAATTAATAATTTTGTATATAACGCTTTTCAAGGACGCTTGATATAATTGCTAATTATGCGGGTCCAAGTGGTCTAGGTTTGAGGAAAGTTTTTTAGGGTTTCTGTCGAAGCTCGCATTACAGGAGTAAAGAAAACATTGGGGCACATTGGAGGTTGATGAGTGTAGGGCAGGCCATCTTTGACATTATTTGCGACAACATGGATGTGCAACATGTGGATGGATGCGGGGCATTTTTTCCCCAATGGTCAAGTGTTAAACCTTTGCTCTGATACCACTCTGTAACCACCTCCCTTCCACCCCTTTAACGGATTCTGGGATGAGGAAGGTGTTACCTATTTGACCTAATCTCCAAGGTTTATTATAAAATTAGGGTTAGCAAAAGCCTCATTTTTGCAAGCATATGGAATTTAATTCTGACACCACCATTATGATCATCTAGTTGAGATATTTCTCGAAATATAAAATTTATGTCAATATAAGTCTCGGATCAAAAGCTATACCCATTAGAAGCTTTGGCCTATTAAAAGAGGCCATATCATAACAATGACACCACATGGCCTCTATTCAAACAATTTCTTATTACCAAGTTAGCACTCCAAGGGCTATGCAGAGTTCTTGCACCAAATAAACAAGGGTAGTCTATATCATTATGCATCACACTAGTGTGTAAATCCACTTTAACGAACATAGCTGGTCGTATGGACCCCCACTAGCAATGGTTTCAAATTTGGGGTAGGGTCCCCATAATCATTTCTAGTGGTCAATTTGGGAATGGTGGTTTAGTGTTATTTCCAATTAGGGCCCCCACCTCCTGTTAAACATTGATGAAGAGGGGTCTCCTAAATCGATCTTGGTCATTGATCTTCTAATAATCTCAACATTAGTTTCGGTGCACTTGTGGCATGTGTGGTCAATGTGTCCACATCAACACCACGGGGACTTCACTCAATGAACCTCTGACATATCACCTGCATTCATGGAATACTAAGCAATACCTCTAATTTGACTACATATTGGAAAATACCTCTAAAAATCACATTCTTTAACCCCCTACCAATATGAACCCAATAAACCTCCCAATTTAAAAAACCCCTACTTTCTCTAGATATTGTAGGTATCCATTTTTCATTAACATTTTTTATACCCCTTTATATTTTTTTATTAACTTTGAGATCCATTTTTATACCCGCTAATATAAAAACCCTTTACCCCAATATATTAAGTGAAATTTTCCTCAATATATATGCCCCAATATGAACCCACGTGGTATGGTATTGCTCCCCCAGTGAAGCCCCTGTGATCGACACCTTTCTCACTAGATTTAGAATCTTGGCTCATTCAACCACATAATTCCTCAGTGATATAGGTTGTTGATAGCTTGGTGTCAAGGTTTCACCCTACATAGTTCAATCATTGGTGATCTTGTCTCATCGCTCAACTACTAACTCCCCTTACTTTCATAGTGATCAATCCTTTAGTGAAAAATATTCAAGGGGGTGGAACTAAGGCTTGATCAACCAATCCTCTATGGGATTTATTAGTGCATAGGTTAACCACACCTTAACGATTTTGGTAGTGGTGGCATTATGGAAATAGATTTTGAGGCTAGAATCATGTCAGGATCAATTGGTTCATCGTTGCTCGATTATTAGGAAAGTGTTAAGGCATAATGTTGGTTAGCAGTGGGAAGCCTCCAAGAGAAAATGTTCCAAGGGTTCGAACCATAATTGGATTATCCTAACCTTCACTGATAATCTCGGTTTCAAGTTATACTACTAATAAACAACATGAAAATGGTTTTCTCCATATGGGAAAAATTCTAACTTCGTACCCAAGGATAGATCAAGCTAACCTTCACCATCTCACCTACCATCATAAGGGATTAAGCTGTAAAGGATTCATGGTGGTTAGCAATGGTTTTATGGAAAGGTTTTATTGTTGGAACCATGGTTGGATTAGCCTAACCTTTAGAGAATATCATTCTTGATTATTAACAGACTTAAGGTGTGTAAGGGGTCTTAGTGGTGAGTAGTGGGAGGTGGAAAGGTTCAATGTCTAGAACCTTATGTGGATTGTCCAACTTCCTTCATCTACCCATGGCTGAGTACTTAATAGTGTGCATAAGTGTCTCAACTATGGTGGCAACCCAAAATCATGGTTCCACTATTGGAACCATGGTTGATGTGGTTGATCCCCAATTGCTCACTTGTTTACAAAGAGTTAGGTCACAAGGCACCGACAATTGATGCTAGTCAGTATACCCAGCACAATATGTTGTAGCATATCAAGTGTCTAGTCAACCACTTAATAGTACATAGTCTTAGCTCACTTCAGGCCTTAAAATAGTGTTATTCGTCTTGATGATCAACATAAACAATAAATATATGCACAAACTAAACCACTATGAAAGATGAAAATTCACCACTCACTCCAACTTTGCTAACCCTTTACAATCTAGTTAGACTTTTCCAGGGAATGTGTTTGTTAGTTCCATTGAGTACAAGAATAAAAATATTCTAATAAGAGATGAGGAATTACATATCTTCCGATAAATAATACATCTCAGGTAAGCCATTAAGATATCACATTCCTTAACCTTAGAAATAAATTGAATGTACATAAGTGTGCAGTTTATCACATTAACCATAATTATAACACATTAGAGAACATGTAGGTCATAAATCCATCATTGAAGTACCCAGTTTCGGTATGTAGTAAAGTTGAAGATTTAAAAGACAATAGGTTGATCTTGAGTGAGTTATAGAAAATCATACATAGGCATATAAAACACCATTTAAATCATGAATATGGTAGTAATCAACACATTTCAAGCATTCATATCAATCATTAACAGATCAAGAGGATATTCAAGTATGGATATAAGAATGACCCTAAAAAACGTGCTAATGGACATACATGTTGTGCATTAGCTAAACACAACATGGCATACCACAATCCATAAATAGAATTTACATAAGCATTTATACTTATCTGAGTATTTAAATGTGGTTGGAAAATGAAGGAGGGACTTCGATTCTCCACCCAACCATAGGCTAGATACACTAAAACACTTTTCAAAACTAACCACCCTGAAGCCAAATCCATAATAGAAGGGGTTACTTTCTCAGATATTTCACACTAAAGGGTTGACTAGACACTCAGGTGGTGGACTCTATAGTTTTGGTGGTGTATCAAATTCTATTTGGCAGTATCACCATAGTAACCCACTCATTGCTCCATGTCTCCAACTAACCACTTAGGCACAAACACACATCCCAGTGTACTCCGCACAACAATATAGGGAAATATCACTGAAATATCTAAGAACGGGGCTACATAACAAATTCCAACACTACTCAATCTTCTTTGATTTATCTTTGTCAACTCCTTCCACTCTACTCCCTGGATCGAGGGGATTCTCTACTTTAGAAAGAGCCAATAGACAGTATGAGAGAAACTTTTCATTTTTCTCTCTCCTCTTATTCATTCTCTTTAGTGTCACTAAAACCAAGAAGACACTCCCCCCCACATTTGATCTACTCTCCCTAGGAATAAGGGCATCTCCCTGTTCCTTCCATTGTATCCTCGATTTGGGAGGCAAATGGGAACTATCGTGATCCCCTTAGAACACAATTCTAATCTCAATAATACTTTTCCACCCATTAGCTCTCTGATAGTCACATCACTTAATTATATTAGTTAGTGGCTTCTCCAAGTTCCGGGTGACTTGAAACTTTAATTCAAGATTATCTACAACTTCTCATAGCATACAATAGGTTTTCCCCTCCTACTTATACCATTTACCAATTGTTAGTCATCAACACCATGCTAGGTTTTTGACTTTTCAAAGAATGTAAGATATTCCTTTAGGTAATGGATTTATATGTTAGTCCTCTTCTTTAGTTGCTGAAATATTTTAATTAATGTATACTAAGTGTTACAATATATTGTGTCAATAAGTCTTGGCTTGTACATTGGCTTACAATCACAATTTAATATTACAAAAAATAAAATGGTGTTATATGCCTGATCTAGCAATTACCTTGAGAAATGGACTTGTAACATCCCTCCATTGTATGTAACACTCTACTAACCTAAGCTAAGAAAACCTAGGTCGAAGGTGTGAAAATGAAAGTAAATACTTTATTGTTAAATAAATAGAGATAAATTAATAACTTGGAAAACGAGACACCAAGAGATGAAATTCTTGCCAAATAAAATCTCGTTGGTGAATTGGAATGGACAATTATTTCATAATAATACTTCTAGATAATATTCTAGGTAAGCTTCATGGATAGGGAGATAAATATACATTAGGTTTCTCAGCTAGAAAAAGATGCTAAGTTTAACATAAAAGCCTTGCACGAGAGAAGGGAAATCTTTTATGGGAAAAGCCTCATAGGAGAGAAAGGCGAGCAAGATAAACATAAAAGCCTTGTAGGGAAGAAAGGAAATCTTTTATGGGAAAAGTCTCGCGGGAGACAAATGTGAGAATTTCCATAAAAAGACTAAATGGATAAAAAAATATCCACCACGTCGCTAAAGGAAACCATATCGTGAAAGAGGGTATTAAATACCCATTGAAGGGATCAAAAGAGCCAGTTGATCTGTGGAAAGAACTCTTAGCTTGGGGGTGAACTGGAGGAAGTCAGTTCTAGGTTGGGTGGTGGTGCTCGATTTTCCAAGAGACTTTCTTTAGCTGATCTTGTTTGATTCAATTGCTTAGGATGCACTGTATGTGGCCCTTCACTCTTTATGTTGTGCCATCTTTAAGCTTATGTTCTGGCTCGGTTTTTAGGAGGTGAATAATTATGTTTTAAGGCTGGAAATTGCATAGCCTATGGTTCAAGTTATCTATTGGAAGTAATGCTTCCATGTCATGTGTATTTGTCAGTGTGAGTCCTTAGGTGTCAATCTAGAAGGTGTTCATCCCTATGTAATGAGTTGGAGTCCTGATCTAAATGTGTTGAAGTCTATCATTTATATCCTATATATTTGTACATGTGGTGATCAATAAAATTATGTAAGTGTGGTTTGTTGTGTGAAATCAATTTCTCTCACTTCTCTCTCTATTTTCTAATCATGGTATTAGAGCTAGATCTAGTTGAGATCTAGCTTGATTCCTTCACGGGAAAACCACAAAAATGTGAGAGTATTCAATGTTATTGTTTTATACATAGATAAATTAATATAGATGTGTGATAATTGATTTCTGTTGCGAGCCAATGTAGATAAAAATAATGAAACTTGAATTAATCAGAAGGAGTTGTAGCTCACAGGTGTGTACATCACCTGGAGACTGCACTCATACAAGGAGGAGACTCTATCTCTCTCGTTCACTCAATACATTACAATGCATGAATATTACATATTAAATACATGACTGAAAAGTAGGTAGTTGAAACCATCCTCCTAAATTCTAGGAACAACTCCTAAAGTAAGAAGGTAACGTTACAACCACATAACCATTTCTTCATT
>APFE030550558.1:97745-121634 GCA_000404065.3 Pinus taeda
TGGTGTTGCTGCTGTTTTACACTGTTCCATTCTAAATCTTTCCAACAGGTTTCTGGCATACTTTCCTTGAGTTAGAAATGTTTGACCAGAATCTTTCCACACTTCCAGTCCTAGGCAATAATGAAGATCGTCAAGGTCTTTCATTTCAAATTCCTGTGACATTTGCTGCTTGATTTCTTTGATTAAACTATCTGCATTCCCTGTTATTATCATGTCATCCACATACAAAGAAATCAAAATGATTTGCCTCTGTTTATTTATTTTGGTATACAGGTTTGGATCGTTGAGGCTCCTATGAAAACCATGCTCAATAAAGAATGAATCTATTTTGTCATACCATGACCTGAGTGCTTGTTTCAATCCATAGAGTGCCTTATGCAGTTTACACACTAAATGCTCTTGCCCCTTTTTCACAAATCTAGGAGGCTGTACTAAATATATTTCTTCTTTTAATTCCCCATTAAAAAATGCAGATTTGACATCTAACTGGTGTAACTTCCATTTATGTTTTGTTGCTAAGCAAATTAGCATTCTAATTGTATTAAGTTTGGCTACAGGGGCAAAGGTGTCATCGAAATCAATTCCTTCCTTTTGTGAATAACCCTTTGCTACCAGTCTTGCTTTAAATTTTTCTACAGTACCATCTGCATTTATCTTTGGTTTATACAACCACTTACAACCTATAGGGGTTTTCCCTTCTGGTAGCTTAACTAAGTCCCAAGTATGGTTTCTATAAATAGATTCCATTTCTTCATGCATTGCAGCCCTCCATTCATCTGATCTACTTGCTTCTTCATAATTTAAGGGTTCTACAATGTTCAAAATCTTAGACATTAAAGCATAGCCTCTAAGTTTTGCAGGTAGTCTAGTCTTTCTACCTGATCTTCTAGGTAAAGAACTCACCTCAACTCTTTCTGTTTCAGTACTGTCCAGGCCTGTATCATCACTTATTATGCCATCTGCTGCTGCTTCTTCATGCTCCTGCTCCTGCACCTACACCTGTTCTTCTTCTTCTTCACTGTTTAGTTCTATCAAAAATGGAATATGGCTTTCATTATCAAAGTCTTTCTTTCCATCTTCTGTTTGTTCATGAAAAATAACATCCCTGCTTGCAAACCCTTTATGAGTCACGGGATTATATAATTTGTATGCTTTATATTCTGTGCCATATCCTACAAATATGCATTTTAAGGCTTTGGGATCTAGCTTTCTCCTATCTGGTTTCGGTACATGAGAAAAAGCTTTAGATCCAAATATTCTTAGATGATCAACTGCTGGTTTGAGTCCAAACAATGCTTCAAAAGGGGTTTTGAAGCCTAAAAATTTGGTAGGACTCCTATTCTTTAAATAAACAACAGTATTAATGGCTTCTGCCCAAAGACCATTAGAAAAGCCCTTACCTTGAAGCATGCTCTTGGCGCACTCCACCAGAGTCCTGTTCTTGCGTTCTGCTACTCCATTCTACTGTGGAGTGTGTGGCACTGTAAACTGTTGTATAATCCCATGTTGCTTGCAGAAGTTCATGAACTCATTTAACCTGTATTCCCGCCCTTGATCTGAGCGGAGCATTTTTATCTTCTTTGCTCTTTGGTTCTCTATCATCACTTTAAATTCTTTAAAATATCTGAAAGCTTGACTCTTGTTGCTTAAAAAATACACCCAGGAGAACCTAGTGCAATCATGTACAAACAGTAGAAAATAATATGCACCTCCTAAAGACCTAGTCTGCATAGGTCCACAAATATCTGTATGCACTAGCTCTAGGATGTCTCTTTGTTTTCTGTTGACATGCACAGGGAATTCATCTCTATGCATCTTCCCTAGTGCAAACCCATCACATTCCAATTTGACATTATGTAAAGCAGGAAGTCCATCGACCATACCTTTATTTTTAAGCAGGATGAGATCTTGTAGACTGATATGTCCAAATCTCTGGTGCCAGAGATTCTCAGCTGTTGATGTTGCTGCAACCATTGCCTGTTGTGGTATGCTCCTTGCATCCAGTCTATACAAATTCCCCACGCCTACTCCTGTTGCAACTGTCTCCAATTTTCTATCTTGAATGACACATCCATTCTTGAAGAATTGTACCTGCATGTCTTGGTCTCTTATCATAGAGACAGAGATCAAATTCTTTTTGATTCCTGGAACATATAAAACATTTTTAAGATGCTTGATATCGCCACTTGGTAATTTCACAGGAATATCTCCACAACCTTTGATCTCATACCCACTGTCATCACCCAAATAAATTTTGAATCCACATGCAGATTCTTCAAGAAACTCAAAATATTCTTTCTTACCAGTCATGTGCGAGGATGCGCCTGAATCGACATACCATGTATTGTCATCATCTCCTCTTGATGCAGAAAGTGCACATTCGACTGTAAATAGCCTAAGATCATAGCTGTGATCTTCATCTTCTTCTCCAGCAAAACAACCTTGATGTTTCTTCTGTTTGCTTCTCCTTTCATCGGCTTGCTTCTTGTAACATTCTCTGATCTGGTGACCAGCCTTTCCACAATACAAACATCTCTTAACATAAGTATCAGTCATACATCTAGATGATTTCCCTTGAAAGGAGTTGGCTCCTCTCTGCTGCTGCTGCGGTTGTTGTTGCTGTTGTTGGTACTGGCGCTGCTTTCCTCTGTGCTGTCTTCTCTTCGCCATCAGAGCAAGATCATTGCCCTGAGTCTTTAGATTCTGTCGTCGCTCCTCCTCCTGGAGCAGAATCACTGTCACTTCATCAAACAAGGGGGCTTTCTCCCTCACTGACAACGCTGAGATGAATGTCTGATATTCATCTGTCATTCTGTTCAGTGTAAGTGTAACCAGATCTGAATCTGATACCTTCTCTCCAATGGCTCCTAATTGGTCTTTCAGATCTTTAACTCTGGCCATGAATCCACCAACTGATTCATTTTCGCCCATCTTTAATGCAAACAATTTCCCTTTAAGTGCTAGAACCCGATTTGAGTTCTGTGTCTCGTACAAACCCTTGATCGTATTCCAAATGTCCGCGGCCGACTTGCAGTCTCGAATATGAGGGATAATGTTGTCTTTGACAGACATCTTCAGTATTACTTTTGCCTTTGTTTCTCTCTTATCCCAGTCCTGTTCTTGGGTTGCATTTCCGTCTCTATGTTCATTTCCCAAGACGATCGACCACGCGTTCGCACTCTCCAGCAAGGTTTGCATTTTGAACTTCCAGTTGGAGAAATTCGTTCCATCGAGTTTCCGAGACTCGTGGAGGTATGATTCCAAACTGTTGTTCATTTTCGCCCAACTGAACACTTAAGCTGCCACCACCCGGCAAGTCCGATCTGCTGCCACCGAACAGATCACGGACTTCACTTCGCCACCACCGGGCAGATCCGATCTGCTACCACTGAGCTGATCAAGGATCTCACTTCGCCACCACCGGGCAGATCCGATCTGCTACCACCGAGCGATCAAGGATCTCACTTCACCACCACTGGGCAGATCCGATCTGCTACCACCGAGCGATTAAGGATCTCACTTTGCCACCACCGGGCAGATCCGATCTGCTACCACCGAGCGATCAAGGATCTCGATTCGCCACCACCAGGCAAATCAAATCTGCTGCCACTGAGCAGAATCTCCACGTGCCTCCACCGGGCAACTCCGATCTGCAAAAAAAACAAAATTGCAGATTTCCAAAGAGAAAGAGGTTGGCTCTATGGCGCTCTGAATAGCTAAAAATCCGCGCCAATTGCGGAAAACAAAAATTCACGAAGTGCATGAAAATTGGCACGCTTAATAGCCACGGATCCGTGCCAATTTTAGTTATAATTTTTCTGGCACGCTTTTCAGCCCAAAAGTAGCGCCAATTGCTCAACCTTGGCACGCTTTTCAGCCCAAAAGTAGCGCCAATGGCCCTTCTGGCACGCTTTTCAGCCCAAAAGTAGCGCCAATTGCTCAACCTTTTCTCCAGCTCAAAGATGATCAGTCATCTGAGACCCTTCACTCCAAGTGTTACTGCAGTTCCACCTGATCACACAGATACATTTACAAGCTCTCCTACCACTACAGATGTGCAACTAATGATACATCCAAAAAAAATAAATATTTAAGGCTACCTCTACCTTAAGCTCTGATACCAAGATAAAAATAATGAAACTTGAATTAATCAGAAGGAGTTGCAGCTCACATGTGTGTACATCACCTAGAGACTGCACTCATACAAGGAGGAGACTCTCTCTCTCTCGTTCACTCAATACATTACAATGAATGAATATTACATATTAAATACATAAAAAGTAGGAAGTTGAAACCATCCTCCTAAATTCTAGGAACAACTCCTAAAGTAAGAAGGTAACGTTACAACCACATAACCATTTCTTCATTATTTCTAACTACTGTGTAGATATAAATTGTTTTGTGAAGTATGATGTTTTGCTTAAGAGTTCTGTTGTGGAAGTTTTTCAGACCTATAAATTTGAATGTTGTGAATACTATGTGAGTTGTTGGGATCTTCTCGTTTGGCGGAAAACTGAAGGGAGGGAGGCTTCCTTCATTAAGAGATCTAAGGTTGGTGAGATTTTGAAGATCCGTTTAACTACTGTCTGGATTTCCTCTCAACGTTCTGTCCAAACTTTCCCTCTGCATGTTCTATCAAATCAAATGTTGTGCATCGATTTCCATATTTCCTCATAATGGATTTATGTTCGTTCTATCAAAACAAATGGATGCTATTTTCTATGGACTGGATCCATCCGTCTGACGATTATTCATCTCAGCGTCACCAAGGCTTGTCGTGCAGATTTATTCAGGCTTGGTTTGATCTACGCAAACATGATAAACTCCAACAAGAAATGAGTTCCTCATGTTTTACATGGCCATTATGTCTAGCTGCAGTGGAGAGCATCCTGCAGGGTGATTCCGCTTCTCATGGAAGGTCCAGATCAGAATGACTTCGTTGATACTCCTCAATGACGATGGAAATGACAATTAGAGCAGTGCCATGATGTCATGTGGATGTCGGATCTGGGCACACAGATTTGACCAAATGGGATCTCAAAATCATATCTCATTTCATTTGTTGGAGACGACGTAATAAAGTTTGGAAAATCTGAATCGCTTCTCTAGATTTGTATCTCTGGATGGCTCAATCTATGTTGTGTCGCTTCCCAACACTGTATTTTTTTAATACTATCGTTATTCAATTTTTAGATTTGCGCAGTGAATATGTATAGTCGACCATCGTATCCATAGGAAGAGAATTACGCTGTCAGATATTTTCTCAATTCAGACCAAGCGGATCATGTAGATCTATCATTAAGTGGGCTCATGGGAACAAACTTATGCTTGCTGGAGATTGATTCGACTCAAAATTATTCAAGGATTCATCCAACAATTCCACTGCCGACAAATCACAATGGGCCTAATTTTGTAAACAGATCCTTGGAGAGATGTGGTGTTTACATGTTGATTTGTTCAACACTAATATATTTAGGTCGATTTGATATTTAGAGGTGTGAAGTTTATTATGTGGTATGTTAACATGTGTAATGTGAAAAATCAAATAAAGAACTAGCTATAGAATAGATTAGCATAATTTTAAGTGGGTGATTTTTGATGAATACAGTGACACAAGAACATATCATAAAGTTGATTATTTATAATTTAATATAAGCTGGTGGCGTCGGGTGGAGCTAGGAACATCAACTTATAGGTTAAATTGATTAATTGTTTAAGAAGTTATGTTGTAAAATTGACTTCTGAATACATTCAGTACTTAGATTGCCTTCCTAGATAATTAGGGAATACAACAGAAGACCATGTGTTCAACAGATGGAGGTATGTCCATAGGATGGTTCAGTATCGAGATTGACCCATTATGCTCCGGGAGGTTGAGAAGCGTCAATTATGCAAAGAATGTGAAAGATGGTATGAAGCAATTATGTTTTAAATGGAGGTCAAGTGACAGCTCAAATATGTGATGATGAAGAAAGAGTGTTGATGAAGAACAGTAAGACATATATCATATTGTTGTTGTAATATGTGTTTTTAATGTTTTCCATGTAAGCAATAAAGGAGGGTGTTGGAAGTAATTCTTCCATGTTATGTGTAGTTGTCAGTGTGAATCCTTAGGCATCAATCTAAAACGTGTTAATTCCTATGTAATGAGTTGGATCCCTGATCTAAATGTGTTGAAGTTTCTAATTTATGTCCTATATATTTGTATATGTGGAGATCAATAAAAGTGTCTAAATGTGGTTTGTTTTGTGCAATCAATTGCTCTCTCTGCTCTCTTTATTTTCAATCATTATCTATGTTATGCATTATGCATCTTGGGGGGAATTGCATCCACTAAGGGTCATCTTAACTATTTATTCACTATGATTTGTATTGCATAAAATGTAGGTGTCAGTAATACTTTCGACTATGACAAGTTCACTATGATCATGATATAGGGAAATGCTAGCTACAGTATACTTATCGTAACGTTTCCACTAATGCTGGTGTTGAGTTAGCAAAGGAATGAAATCTTTATGCATAATCTTATCATGTGGAATGCCCATGATTGATTTTTTCCTCCAAATTGTAATGCATACATAAGAGTTGATTTGGAATGTAGTAATAAATTGTATTTTTTGAACCTAAAAGTCCATGTCATGGATCTAGTGGAGCATAGTAGGTAGTTGGTAGTATTGTGCCAAGGGGGTATGTGACAAATGGTATGAGAGCTCTAAGTTCAATATTGCATCCTAAAGGCCAACCCACTTCTGTAAGAGATGAGTGAGTTGTAGGTCCTAAAATAAGTCCTAAACAACTAATAAGTTTCATTGAAGTGTTTTTATTATAAATTTCTATAAGAAAATATTCCAGAATCCATGAAGGTTTAAATTAAATCTTAAAATGATTTATTGGAGGAGTATTTTTTAGGAATAACATACATAATATAGTATATATTGTATATATATTAATATATTATATGATTACTTGAAATCAAAGGTAATTCTGACTAAGGTTGTTTGAAATAATGGATATTGAAATAGCAAAAGGGATAATTTATTAAAGAGGCCAGTTTTCTATGTTACATGAAAATCATATAACTAGTTGCATTTTCCTTTTGCTTAAACGGATCACTTCAAAATAGAATTATTCCATTGCATCATGAGATAGTAAAGGGGAAAGGGTAGAATCAGTCAAAGGTTACATGCCTATATTGATTTTTCAAACAATATTTCGATGAAAATTTTATACTTATAATGATTTTGTATTTGGTAAGGTAAGTACAAATGACGTAATGAATATATCATCGCAAAGCTTGTATCATGATATATAAAGGAATATATATTAGAAACCTTGCAATGAAGGTGATACTATGAAATGCTATGCTTAAAGATCATACAAAGGCATTGAAAGACATATACAAAGGTATTAATAAAAAGTTTCATAACATTGCAAAGGTTAAATCATCGCTATAAAGTTTACACATAAATTATTACATACGATGATTATATGTATGGCCACAATCAAATTTCTATAAAATTAGAAAGTGTTGCAGTATTCGATATTTTATACCTCTCCCCTTTGTTAGGAAATGTCGGCGAAGGAGAATCATAAACAACAAATACTGAGGAAGTATACTGTGGATGCATACTTCGGGTGGGAATGTTGTGATCAAAGAAATTACAGTGACTCTTAAGATTCCAGAATAAATGATTTCTCACTTAGGTAGGTAATTCAGGTTCGACAATCTTCCATATTAGGTTATGGACAAGGGAAATCATTGTGTCCTGGGAAATTGCAACCAGATACTAGGCGACTGAACACCTATAAAGCTAAAAAAAAAAGTAATCATATAGCATTTCAGTTTCGATTAAGAGATTGCCAATTTTTTCTACTCCTCCCTCACGCTACCTGGGCTTTTGGTACTTGTGACTGTAAAATCCACCTTTGGGTGTTGTTTAGTGACATGTTGTGGCTTTCAGGGCTTGATATTCTATCAAATTCAGGTTGATTCACCCTTGTGGTGTCCAACATAAGCTCCAAAATCCGAGAAGCCATGATACTTCATGCACTAGTGATACTAAAGCTGATAGAGTAAGGATGGTTTCAAGTGCATTCTTTCTTGTTAAACATAAGCTCCAAAATCCGAGAAGCCATGATACTTCATGTACTAGTGATACTAAAGCTGAGAGAGTAAGGATGGTTTCAAGTGCATTCTTTCTTGTTATGCAACTCACAATTTTTACAAAAACAAAACTCGCACGCCCTAAAATCTCAATAAAATATGGTAGCTTTAGGAAGTGGTTGCTATTACTATTAGCATGAAAGCATGACTGCACCGTAATTAATCGAGAAAAGCACTAGATTGTTGTTTCCTTTTTTGAATCTGTAATATCAACGATTATTTCCCTTTTTTTTCACAAAGCCACTCTCAAAAAAGAATCATAGGGATAAGGTTTATCTCGACCTCCACGTGAAAATGTAATCATTGCTCTAACTTCCTATATGTTTTATATTGGAACACAAAGGTAATGCAGTGATTAGGATCGACAGATCATGTTAAGTTCTTGAAGCACATTGTGGAATATTCGTTGATTGTAATGCATGCATTGTCTTCCTGTTGAAAGTTCTTCGTTTCAGTGTTTTGGTGGGTCTTAAATGGCTGCCAAGGAAAATGAGAACTGTAGCCATACGTATGAGAAGAAGAAGTGGGGAATTTGTTGTCTTCGCATGCAAGTTCTGTACATAACATGCTTGGTTGTGAATCATCATTTGTTTACGCATGCAATGGATGTTGACATGCACATTGACATTATTACATGTATTCAGTGGGTATGTTTTATTTCACACGGTCTTTAAACATTACAATGCTTGTAGTATGCAAGTGGTTTCATATTTTAATTAACAAACATCCTTCAAACCTCCAATGTTTATGCATGGTAAAACTATATCGGCATTAAATGCTACCCTGTAGGTAGAGCTGATTAGACTAACTATTTTCTCTGTATGGCTGCATAAAAGTAAGGGCTAAATTCTAACTATTGGAAGCACCAAAAGAAGTCGGGGGACATTGAGTGTGCAAACTATTTGGTGAGAAGAATATTGCTTACCCTTCACCATGGCGACAACTGTATTAAAGGACAGGTCTTCCAATCTCAAATTTTGATGCCTCTTTTATATGCTTGCAAAGGTAGAGACTATGCTCCTTTTCGTGTTCACTGCTCCAATAGGAGACTGGAACATGGTCAAGGTCCATGGTAACCTTCAGTCGCACAAAACTGGTAAGGTTAAAGGAAAAAAATAAGTTGGTGGTATTAATGCATAATGCATACTTTCTGTTTACTACCTCATCGAAGTTGCGTGATTTCATTAAGTGTTCATCCCTTCTTATTTTTCATATGATGAGTGCAAAGTGATGTCATGATTACATGCATGTGCTTACATATAACGTATGGCCCTTAGTATGATGGCACACATTGTGTAATTCAATTTTCTAGCTGAGGCCTAGATCTTGTAACTTGTAAGGTAGTATTTCTCATGCGTTGCATTCCCTGCTATAAGTTCATTGTCCATACTTCAATGATTCATCATCTTTCTCTGAGGTCTTGCACTCACTTCTGAAAGTCGATCTCTGAAATTCAATTGATTATAATGATTTGTATCGCCTAGGATTATTTGAATTAAAGTGAAAACAGACAACCTAGCGTGTCATCTCATTACAAATATTGGGCAACCAAAAGGGCCTACAATAGTTGTCTATCGAGTCAGAATGGCATGGACATCATTTAAATAACAACACACATGTATTCAACCGCAATTGATGGATTGTTCTTCTTAACACTCTGTGATTCACATTTCTTACTCAATAACTCGCTATGAATATATGTAGTTTGTAGTGAACATATATGGAAATTGTTGTCTCTATATACTATCCTGTGGCATTATATGTTGTGGCTCAATCCAGTGAGATCATTTTACAAAAGCCAATGATGTGGATCTATATATTAGTGATCATCTGGATCATATCCTTCTACAAAGGAGATTCTCATCACTCTCCAATTAACCCATTATGAAGAATTATTTATTGTAATCCTAATTACAGTGATCAATATACCCTCTCAATGGTTTGACAGCCAATCGAATTCGAACAAGTTGGACATAAGCCTTGCACTTTAACTTAAATTTCTCAAGTCGGAAAAGTTAGATGGGAATAAATAATTATGCAATGTGGTTATATAATAAATAATATTGCAGTGATGTGGTGGAAGGGACAATAATCCAATGAAATAAAAATTAACATGTTGATTAATTCCCATAAGTAGAAACAGACAAACTGGTCACTGTTTTATTTTGCCTGATAATTAACTGTTGGGAATTAGGTGGAAGGTAAATTTTTATTTCATTATCTGTTACCTAACACTTATGTTATTGTTGAATTCTCTTGGGAGGTTTATAATATTTATATATGATATACCTTGTTTTAAATGTTCGTAAATGATCTTGATAAATGAACAAATTGGAATGTATGATTATGGTATTAAAATTTTGGATGAGGAATTCTAGTGTGTGGTCATTATGGGTTATAAGTATACATGTAAGTGTTGAAAAGAGTAATGGGAAATAAACAAAGTTGAATACTATGTTTAATTGTGTACGAATAGGTCTCTTCTCCATACCATCACCATATTACTTTACTCATATTAAAAGTAAAATTATGAGTTCTGTGATTGCTGTGCAAGGACATGGCTTAATAGAATTAATATTATACTTATAATAGATCTTAAGGGAATAAATGTTGAACACTTATGAGGTGAATGGCAAACAAAAAAGATAAAATGACAAGTGCCATTTCCATAGATCATGGTCAACACGAAGAAAGATTAAAATAAAAAGTATATAAATGGAGACTATAGAAATATGCAAGAATTAATGGTTAATTAAGTGGGTCCATCCTAGAACAAATTTTGAAGATTTTACTCATGAAAAACAGGTCCTTGTAAGAAGTATGAGACTATGTAATTTTATTATTGTCTTTCCATTTAATATTGTTTTATTGATTGGTGCGTCTACATGTAATGATGCAATTCACATTTGATATGGTTTTCCCAATGGATGAATCATTTAATTTATCCTTAGTAGGAAAATGCCCGAGATGTACACTATTGGAGGGAACTAAACCTTGCCAGGGTATTATTCAGATAATCAATAGAAATATGCGTAATTAATTGGGCATCCATAGTTTGGAACCTACATGTTTCATTGAGTAAATAAATATCTCAATAATTATAACTAAAGTAGATATAAGCAAAAAATATATTCCAATCTAGATGGAACTAGGGTTATAGTTGTGAAGGAAATTCACAAATGCACTACAACTCACTGTATGAATGTTGGAGGAGACATCACACATTAAAAAATTATGAATCGAATAAGAAGGTCAATGTGACTGACACCAAAAGTACATCTGGTGTAAATACATAATGGGAGTGTAAAAGAAACTCTTGGTGCTTCTCGCTAATAGCAGAAAGACAGTGTTAATCTTAAGAGAATAGGCTCACTAAAATTATAATGTGTAAAACTTTGCAACTTAAAGTGTGCAACCTCAAACTGCACAACCTTAATGTACGTATCCATCGAGATATAGCTGGTGATTCTCTTAATATTTCACAAATAAGAACCTTTGAAAAAGAAGCTTCTAGTAGAATGATTGAAGATATTACAATTTTGCTTCTTGTGGAAGTGATAAGGAAAAATGATCAGTGTGTTTCTACTTGATATAAATAGAATATACTTGCAGATTAGATATGGTGGTGCTTGATTGATTAGATAAATTCAGAGTATCCTAATGACTAATAGGAATTGTACACTAGATTCGGAACATGACTGTTTCGAATTAATAAACCAATATTTTGTAAACCAAAAGGTTTCACATTAATAAAACTTATGATAATCGAAGGATCTCAGGCTGGTAGTAAAATAATGCATGCATAAATTAAAATGGAACATATAAAATGTTCTAGACAAGGAATAAAGAGGATAACAAATCATGCAACAACTTGTTGCTAAATTAAGAACATGATGGCTAAGTGGCACTTGTAATCAAGATTTTTGTACACAAATATATTCGGTATCTAGCAATATATTTAAATAAACGGACAATTGTATAAGATGAAGCACATATTTTGTAACACTAATTCCTATCAAACAATCTTGAAGAAGTCTGCCTGCCAAATTTCATTAATAGTGTTGTCTGGTTCTGAATAAGACAACATAACAAGTATTTCATAAATGACGTGGGAATTCATATTAATGAATTTGATAATTGAGAAATGAGTTATATTCTCTTGTTTTCTGGGGGTGATTTAATATTTAAGGTGAGGTGTAAACATGTAAATGACCTAGGTTCACACCTTGGCACACATAGTACCTAAAAAACTTGGAGGATGTGGAATTGAGAAGATTGTAACCTTCATTTATAATTCATGTATGGGAAATGTATGTATTTGCATACTGTTTGTTCAATTGGTTTTGGACATACACTGAATTATTCATGGCCAACAAGGTGTTTGAAGAAGTGTAAAAATAGAAACATTAAATCATATAACATGATTAGTTTAAGTATGGATTACTTTTCAGTACCAAATGATTATTTTCTTGATTAAATACAAAGTTAAGGTTGTTATTAGACTTCAAATATAATATTGAAGTCCATACTAGGCTAACTATCATAGTCAATAGTTTGCTTCATGATTAAGAAGAGGTCATATTCCATTATTGTTAAAACCTTGTCTAAGTGACAGATTTGACCCTAAAACTCAAGTTATGGGTATGATAAAGTTGTAGTATGCATGATTACATCTATGGTACTGTTTTACTGACATTGTACTCCAACCACAAGACACATGAAAATTATTTTCTAAATAAAATCACTTGAATACTTTGACATAAAATAATTCACTCATTGCAGAGTTTAATAGGTCCATGAAATTCCTTATTCTCCAATCGATAAATTGAGCACAGTTTGATCAAACTTGCCTAAAGGTAATATAAATAAATCAATAAACTTTTGGGATAATACTAACACGGTTGGAAACATGTGGATGAAGTATACGTCATGCAGATGATGTTATGGACATTGATATTGGGTACATGTGTACTGGGTGTACAAATGATACATATGGTACTAGTATGGATTCATGTATTGCATGATAATATGTGACATGTATAGCTATGTGTGTTTAATGCACAATATGTGTAGGAGCACATGATTGAGGAGAAGGGATAGGGTGATTTCTTATTGTGGCAACAAACCCATAGTGCGTACAGAGGCAAGATAAAGGTGGAAACTAAGGATTGGTATTGGAAAATAAGGATAAGTATCTGTATTTTGTTTCGGTATTAGTATACATATGACACATTATTCTTCTTTATGATGGTTACATATGGGGTATGATTTTGATGGTTATGTTTAAGTTAACCTTATATGATATTTTATAGATGTTGATTAGTCAAATGTGCTACTTTGACTTGTTGTGACTAATGTAGGCAAACTGTAGGAAGCAAGTGTTTGGAAAGAACAAAAAGGCATTGGAAGAATTGATTGAAAGAACCTACATTTACTTAAATACAATGAACATGAGGAATCATAGTAACTCAAATAATAGTATTGTGTATCAAGTTATGATATTAACTATGGTAAACAAAGTTGAGTTTCTGCATCTCAAATTTCTCACAAAATTAATTGAAACAAATGTTATAGGTAAATATGGAAGGATATTTGCTTTTAGAACTCCTTTGTAACCGATATATATCAGAATATCTGATTCAGATGGCAAGGCCATGTTAACCTAAAAATTTAGAAACAACTACTGGTGAACAAGGAAAATTTATTGTAAGGTGCAGTAATACATCGAGGATGGTGTAAATTTAAGGGGGGGAGTATGTAACACCCCTCCATTTTATGTAACAGTTTGCTAACCTAAGCTAAGAAAGTCTAGATCCAAGGCATAACAATGAAATTAAACACTTTATTGTTGAATAAATAAAGATAAATTAATAACTTGGAAAACGAGCACCAAGAGATAATATTCTTGCCAAATATAATCCCATTGATTAATGGGAATGGATAATTATTTCATGATATTACTTCTAAATAAAATTATAGATAAGATTAATGGATTTGTAGATAAATATCCATTAGGTTTCTTAGCTGGAAGATGATGCTAAGTTCAACTTAAAAGCCTTGCAGGAGAGAAAGGCAAGCTTTTATGGGAAAAGCCTCATGGGAGAGAAAATCAAGAAAGATAAACATAAAAGCCTTGCAGGATAGAAAGGTAATATTTTATGGGAAAATTCTTGTGGGAGAGAAAGGCGAATTTTTCCATGAAAATCCTAGGCAAATGGTTAAAAAAATATCATCCTAAAAGTGAGATGTTGCTAAAGGAAACCATATCATGGAAGAGGGTATTAAATACCCATTGAAGGGATCAAGAGAGGCAGTTGATCCATGGAAAGAACTCTCGACTCAGGGGTGAATTGGAGGAAGCCAGTTCTAGGTAGGGTGGCGGTGCTTGATTTTCCAAGAGAATTTCTTTAGCTGATCTAGTTTTATTCAATTGCTTGGGATGTACTACATATGACCCCTTACTCTTTTTGTTTTCCCATATTTAAACTTATGTGCTACCTTGGTTTTTAAGATGGTGGATAATTATGCTTTAAGACTGGAAATTGTATAACTTATAGTTCAAGTTATCTATGCTATGCATTATGCATCCTGGGGTGAAATTCATCCACTAAGTGTCATCTTAAATACTTATTCACTATGACTCATATTACATAAGATATATGTGTCGGTAATACTTTCGACTATGACAATAAGACTATGAACATGATATAGGGAAATTCTAGATATAATATATTTATGAAAACATTTCCATTAATGATGATGTTGGGTTAGCAAAGGAATGAAATATTTATGCATAATCTTATCGTGTGGAATGCCCATGATTGATTTGTTCCTCTGATTTGTAATGAATGCATAAGAGTTGATTTGGAATGTAGTAATAAAGTCGATTCATTGAACCTAAAAGTACATGTCATGTATCTAGTGGAGCATAGTAGGTAGTTGGTATTATTGTGCCAAGGGGGTATGTTATAGGACACAATCTCAATTTAGCAAGTTTATTCACTTTGAAACAAATCAATAGTTCAATCCTAACAACTCTTCCTATTGAATAGTGAAACTTATACACAATATTTTTATCTCCTTGCATGAACATGTGGCAATCATTCATGCTCATGTCATGTTAGTGTAGAGATTTCACTTAAATAAAAAAACCATCCTATTTATGATTTAAAAGGAAGAAGTAAGGTTTTTAGAAAGAAAAATATCAACCAAACATAAAATTTATTAAGGTATATTTTTATTTTTCGAATTTCTCTACAAGCAAGGTTTTTTACTACAGAAATAAATCTATCAAATATAAAATTTACACAGGTATTTTTGTTTTGAGATATGTTTGCTATAAATTATTATAAGGAAGATACTTTCACTATTAGTATATACCACTGTAGATACATTTTTATCTTGGATCTACTAAGCATTGGGAGAGATCAAATCTTTCAAGATGCAAACCTCTCTCTTTTAGTCCAAAACTTGATGAAAGTTTTAGACATCCATAAATTTGATTCCTTTCTCTATTTATTTATGTAATTACAAATATCCATTACACTTTGAATTAGAAAGCTTTGTCTCTTTCTTTTTATTTAGCATGGACATTGAAATATTTTATTTATGACTTGCACTAAAATATTTTTTTGATTATTACATGGGGGGGGGGGCACTACAACCCAATATAAGGGACATGTATATAATCTAATATAGGGAACATGTGTAGATATTAGATGTTGTAAGTTAGTTGTTAGACGTTAGATGTAAACTTTTTTAAATTCAATTTTTTTAATTGTATTTTTGTTTCTATTAATAAAATTACAAACAACTTTTGAGATAGAAGATGGTCATAATATACATATCACATTAAAAGATATAACATATAAATAGTAGTTATAAGTTAAGATCCATTTTACCATATAAAATAAAATTATCATTTTGTAAACATATTTAAAATTAATTCATAAGCACATAAAAATTTAATACTTACAAGATAAAAAAATTCTTAATCATTAATATTCACCCCCATTTTTGCATGGATATTATTTACTTATAGATAGGTTTTTTTACAAAACCATGGGAAAATACCATTATTTATCAATACCACATGCCCAGAGACCATAACTCATTTCAAAAACAAAATATTTTATTTTACAACATTTTTAAATTAAGTTTAAAATGAAAAAGATGTGGATGAGATGTTGTGTTATAGTGTAGTGGTGTAAATATTTGTAAACATTTACATGTGGGATCAATTAAAAAATAATAGAAAGTTAAAAGTAATTTCCTAAGTAGAGATGTTTTAATGTCCTATAAATATGTTGAGTTTGTCCAAATCAAACAAAAATTAAAATCAAATTTAAAAATAAAATTTATTGAGATGCAAACTTCTTTTAGACTAAAGAGATTTGATCCCTCTAGGGATTGGTAGATCCAAAGTTAAGATGTATGATTTGATCCCTCTAAGTCTTGGTAGATCCAGAGTTAAGATGTATCTAACCTGGTTGCATGGAAAGACACCTTACAATCCATTATAGGGGATTTTCTTAGGTGCTAGAGGTTAAATATTAGACGTTATTCATTTTTTAAATATTGTAATTATTTTTATTAATAAACATATGAATACTTTTTTAGATAAAAGAAAGAAATCATAATATACATATCAAATTAATATATCTAACATATAAATAGTAGTTATAAATCAATATCCATTTTAGCACTATAAATTAAAATAATGATTTTATAACTATATTTTAATTTAAATAATAAGCACATAAAAAGTAATACGTACAATATAACAAGATTTTTAACCATGAATAACAACCCCATTTACCATGGAATTATTACCTTTAAAATAGATTTTGTTACAATGTCAGGGCCAATACAATGAGTTATTAATTACACTGCTCAAAAAACCATAACTCATTTTAATGAAATATCTATAAATATTTATTTTATTTTAATTATAATTTTTTATTAAAACTCAATACTAATATTAAATACAATATAACAGTTCTAATCATGGATATTCACCCCATTTATCATGGATATTATTAACTTGTAAATAGGAATGTTACGATATTCATGGTCTACGCCATGGCCTATAATACCACCTTCGGAAAACCAAATTTATTTCAAACCAAAATATGTTTAATATTTATTTTATTTTTTAATAACATTTCTAATTAAATTTAAAACAAAACGGTATGGGGGAGATGTAACAGTAGTGTAAATGTTTGTCAAATGTACTTATAGTCTCATTACAAAATGATAAAGACTAAAAGTAATTTCCTAGAGAAGAACTCTTCATCCTCTTGGTAAAAATAAAATAAAAAAAATAAATTAATAACGGTAATTATAAAAAAAATGACTTGATCAATTACTAAACCCAATAATTAAAATAAAAATAAGATAAAAATAGAAAGTTATTAATGGTATTTCTAATTACAATTATAATGAATTGAAATTAATAATAAAAATAGCTTAGATCCATTTTAACTCCTAATTAAGGCCTCGAGAGGTGTCAAATATCTTTAGATACAAACCTCTTTTAAACACCAAATTGGTGTATGAGACTCCCTCAAGGCATGCATACTCTTCTTCCTCTGATTTTGAACATGTAACCTCATAGGAAGAAACACATGCTCTTAATCATTATATCCACTCAAACTATATAATAAGTAATAATAATAATAACAACACTAATATAAAATATAAGAGATAAAATAAAATATACAATAAATAAATAAAATTAAATAACTAAAATTGTAAAAAAATTAATTAAATCTAATTTAAAAAAAATATTAACATTATAATAAAAATTCATCCGGACCAGTGGAACATATGGATAGCATGTTTCCTTAACTTTTTAGGAAATGGAGTTTTCTTATTTTGTGAAGAGAAGGATGGAGCATTGGAGGCATATATTTTTCTAGAGAATTATTAAGAAGAAAAAATTAAGCATCGGAAAAGGTAGCTAAAAGGTATGATCTAGTTGAGCATATTTTTGATTGAGGGTCACCCAATCGTGTTTGGTGTCGTTTACACGATAAGGATTTGTGCATGGCATTTGGCATTCATAAAAGTATAAGTAAGTTGGCTCCTATAACTCCTGGGTAAGATTCTTCCCGATCAATTTTTATATGAATTATTAAATCACTAATTAGATTTCCTTCACACTTAATAATTGACTGTTATAAATTTTGGGGTCTAATTTTTTCTCGTGTAAGACATCAGATTTGAAATTCCACACATTGCTCAAACCCTCCATCTTCAAATTTTGATAAAGAGAAAGGCTTACTTGTGTAATGAAAGAATATAGGGTAACAGACTCAACCATTTTCTATATTTTCTCCGTGGCCTACATGATACGAAAGAGGTTACTAAACATTTATCTCACACAATTAATGTTCCAAAGGAATATGAGGAGAGGCATCACAAGTAATGATTTGAATCCAAATATTAAAAATGTTTATTACACAGTGATATGATGAAAAACATCATTGAAGAAAATATTATGTTGAGCTAGACCTCTCACAATGGTGTTGGAAGGCCTTAAGAATTATTTTCTAATCAAGGGGAGAATTACTCCTTACTAACTATTACTACACTAAGGAAATTCCAATCCAAATTTCATAGATATACTACATTAAAGAAATTCCAAATTTCATAGATATAGTTATTTTTTTTATGGATATTACAAATTTTTTTAGGAATTTTGTTATGTGAATTATAAATGTTAGGATTTGCATCAATATGTATGATTTGTAGGGTCTCAAGAATATATGTATGCTATATGTATGCTATATCTTCTATATTTGAGTGGGCCTAATGGTTAAGAGCACGTGTTTCCTCCTAAGAGGTCACAGGTTCAAAACCAGAGGGGGGTAGAGTATGTATGCCTTCGTAGACTTAGCAGTCAAATCGCTGCGCGGAGGTGGGTCCCTTGTCCCACAAACAAGGGGGTCTCATACACCAATTTGGTGTCTGGCTTGGCTGTGACCTTAAAAATGGATATTATTATTATTATTATATTGAAGGATTTTCAACAATAATAATTGACTCAATTTTTCATGAAATCAATTAAGTAGGACAGATCATACTCTTAGTTGTAATATCTAATTTTGTTATGTGTGAGAGTAATTTCAGTAAGTTATCTTCACAATATAAGATAGTGATAGGATAGTTAACATGATTATGTAAGGTTGATTTTAGGTGCCCATAAGGGATTTCTAGTATGGCCAAAGTTATTTGGAAGAAAAATCCATATACATATATTGTCTAATGTAATACTACTTGAACGGGTATGAATAGAGGTTACAAGGATGTCCAACCAACTATTTATAGGTATACTTATGGAACAACAAATCTCTATGTTATTTATAAATGTTAGAACACAAATGTATCCTAAAAACAACCTAGATCTATTTTAACTCTAGATATACCAAGAGCTTAGACGGATCAAATATCCTTTCACTTTAGAAAAGGTTTGCGTATCAAGACATTTGATACCTATCAACACTTGGTAGTTCTTGAGTTAAGATGGATTTAGGTTGGTTTAATTTCTCCCCTCAAATAGGTTGAATTCCACATAAATACCATGGGTTCTCAATATCGTGGGCCATTTTTATTTTATTTTTATATAGTTAGTTTTATTTCATTATTTTTATTTTTTATTTTATTTGTACTAAGTTAAAATGTTTACATTACATTAATATTTTTTATTGATTTTTTTTTTTTATTTTTATGTAATTTTAATTTTTCAAAGTGTCAAACATTAAATTGGAGAGTGTGTTGCGAAAGGAATGTCTTATAATATCATACATAGTGTTCCATGCTAATACAATATATTTAGAGATAAACCAATATAGCTATGAAAAGAAAATAAACAACCTAGGGAAAAAGGAAATATAGTCATAGAAAGAAAATAAAAAAAAGGAAAATAGAGAAACAATAATAACAAAATATATTTATTAATATTCCAAACTAAACACAATGTTCACTTCCCTTTTTAATGGAGAAATATTTAACTTTAGTAGAGATCTAAATGCAACAATATTCATTCAACAATTAATATAATAACTTCTAATTCAATGCATAGTTTTTAATTAGAAAAAATTCTAACTATCTAAAATACCCCATTAATAAGACCTCCCAACAACTAATAAATATTTTTTAAATGGACCAACACATTTATTGATCTCACAACTTACTACCTTATAAAACTGTATTTAGTAAAAATGGCCCTCAATATTAAGTAACAATATATTCCACTAACTATAGAAATTAAAATACAACTTTAATATCTTATTCATAAATACCGAAATAATTAATAAAAACATATCCATATAAATTCCTTCTTACACAAATTTTTTCATTATAAAAAAAACCCTTCCACCTTTATGCCTTCCCAATTTTTGAAAGCTTACTTTAAATCTATGTTACAACAATATACCATAACTTTCAAACTTCTCTTTCCCTACCTCGATGATCAAAACATGAATGGATGTGTGCGATCAACACATGATCCTTCGTCATAAAATGAAGTACAATTTCTATGTTGATCTCATCCACCTATCGGAGATAACATGTTAAGAACAACCATGCCAACAATAAAACTAGCAATTGCACCGAGAGGTGCAAAGGAACGCCGAAGGGAGGAGCTAGGAATGTAGAAGGAAACTATTTCATCATGCTACATGTAAGGGTATATCATCAATGTCACCTTATGGGGTGCACAATGCCAAATTGAAGGGGAAAACCTTTCTAACCTCCAGACCTCAGGAACAACTCCAATCCTTGCAATCAAAAGGGGTTGTGTCAGTGGATGCAATTTATATTTGAGTCTTAACTTTCTATAGCATGCACGAATGCTATAGATTATAGTACATCCAACAAAATGCCATGGTTTCTTGGCATCGACAGGTCATTTTCCATCTGTACGTTATGAGACCAAGTTATGAAATCAGATAAATAAACAAGGATAACGATTTATTTTTTTGTCATTTTAATGATAGAATAAAGTTTGATAGTTAATATTATTATTGTGACAATTCTCTGGACTAAGTTATCTCTTAATGGGCTTGGTTTTATTATTTACCCAAAGATTGGATTTAGACATGACGCAACTCAGGCCTGGAGGAGTTTGGTAAAGAGGTAATTAAAAGACTGGTATAGTGCCAGTGGGAGAAATACCTCAACTCCAACGCAAAACAAAGGGGAGCTAGATGTATAACCTAAAAATATAAAATTTCTTGTTTCAACCATTTTACCATAATATAACACCAACGGTATTAGGAAAAGAGTGGCACACCTTCTCAAAGTGGTTTCCGCCAATTCTTTTTCTATCTAATTGGGTAGCAAAATGAAATGTTCATGATGAGAATATGATACAATTTCCAAGTTTTAGAAATAGATAGTAAGAAACATACCTATGATGAGAACTACGATAACCAAAAGTTGTCATGGATTGTCCATCCATCACCATGACCCTCTTAGTCTAAAGTGTTGTACAATTTATCTATCCACATAGTAGAATCTCCTTTCTTGCCCTATAATTCAAGTCCCAAATGGCCCAAAGTAGTGATTGAGAGCTCTCCTTCCTTGAATCCTAGTTGAAAAAATAGAAGGCTTAATGAATTTATCCACCTCCTTGTTTAAGGTTTGTCGCAAGGCGCTTGAGGGTTGTTCCACATACTTCCAGCATTTTTGTGCAACACAACTTTCACCTTTGTTTACAGTCATAGAATACATGTGACCTACAACTTTTACGTACTCCAAGGGACTTTGAAAATATTCACGTGTTATACAATCACTAGCCTTTGATGACTCAATCTCATTCAAACCGAGAGGTAAGCGGCTAATGGTGCAAACCCTCTTGTTCCCTAAATCAAAATTCCATTTCAAATTTGTGGAAGTCTAATCCACAATCGTGGTGAGAGAAATATCATGCTACGTAGCAGAAAATCAACTTGATATCTACATTGGGATTCCATATTTTTGAAACATGACTCAAAATTAAACCCTAAAATTAAGCTACTGTCTCCACCAATGACCATGTGTTGAAATTGATTTTAAGATTCCACATTTTAGAGAGCAATTGAAATCTTCATGAGTCCCACTAAATGGTATAGGAGGTCATGATATGCAACCTCTTATGCATTGAATACAGAGGAAAACTCTGAGAGCGCAACTTCCTGTTCATTGAATAATCCTCATGCCTCTAAAGTCTATATTCAGATCCTCGTGTCTCTAAATAATCCTCATGTCCCTAAAGCCTACATTCACTTATTCAATTCATATTAGTGGTGGATGTGAAGAAGAGGAACCTCAGTAGCATCGTTTGGTAATAAAAATAATGTTATGTTTCATTGTGATGGCACTAGTATCTTGTTGGGCTTGTTTGTTGGTATTGTTCAGCTTAGGTTGTATTCCAATCCCTTTCTAGGTCATGGTCATTTTAACATTTGTTTTAAGTGTAATCCCTTTTTTTCTGTTATGACGCCTAGAAAATGCATGCGATCTAGAAGGCATGGTGGTGGAAGCAACTCACATGTTCAATGTAGGGCTCAAATATTTGTCCAAGATTCAACAACTACATTTTTTAACACAACACCTCCAAAAACAGAGCGAAAAATCAGGAAATTAGAGACTGAGGTGTGAGTGAAAAGACAACCCTACTCTGACTCTGATATTCTGGATGAGTTCTCTTTCTAGGTTTCAAACCATGGTCATACTAGAGCATGGAAAAAATAATCTCTCAGTTATGTTTCTCTTCATTGGAAAATGAAGACTCTATTTGCTCTCGTATTAAAAGACAAACATGTGGAAAGGCATAAAATGCTTGCATTTTGGAATGCATAAGAGGATGTTGCAGAACCAACGTGTTACCATGGATATGCTTGACTCAAGACTAGCTCATGTGGAAGGACACATGCATTGTGATACAATCACTAATGCTCCTCGTGGATCGAGTGCCAAGGTCCTTGCTCCCATCTTTTCCTACTTTTAATGGTGTTTATTTCTGTTAGCATATTCAACAAATACATATTTTAATGCAGTACCCGTATAAACGCAATGAGAAAACAAGAGATTAGAAACTCGGGTGGGATAGAAAAGACAGTCCTACTCCAACTTTGATATTTTGGATGAGGTCTCTTGTTGGGTTTAAGACCCTAGTCATACTAGGAGCTGGAACAAGTAATATCTCAATTATGTTTCTCTTCAATGGTGAATGAAGACTCTACTTAGTCTAGTATTGAAAGACAAACAAGTGGAAAGACATAATGTGTTTGCATCTCTGGAAGACATTAAGAGGATGTTGCAGAATTAACGTGTTATCATGGATATGCTTGATTCAACATTGACTCATGTGGAAGGACACTTGCATTGTGATAGAAACACTAATGCCCCTCATGGATCGAGTATTAGGGTCCTTGCTCCCATCTTTTCCTATTTTTAATGGTGTTTATGTCTCTTAGTATATTTGTATTCTGTTATGTTTTGTAATAGGTTACTAGCATGTCTTGCTTTTTGTATTTTAAGTTTAGTTGGATGATCTCTTTTGTATTTTAGAATTAGTAGAGAAATATGAATACTTTTTGAGAGATTCTTCAGCGTAAATCACATAAGAATTCATTTGTCGACGCGTTTCGAACCAACTAGTGTGGTTCAACTTGCCCTGACGACGAACCACACTAGTTGGTTCGAAATGCGTCGACAAATGAATTCTTATGTGATTT
>APFE030550558.1:122475-153454 GCA_000404065.3 Pinus taeda
ATTTTTCACAATATTAAATATATTTATTAATCACAAACTTATTTTAAATAATAATTCCAATTAAAAACTTCAAACATATAATGACGAGATAATATTTGTTTTAAAAATAGATCCATTTTCTATATGATAATATTTTCTTGAATCTAAACACCTTAAAAATGTTTATGTTTCGTTTTTGAATAAACAGAGTGAAGACTAAATGATTAATTTTCTGAAGCAGCAGAGTGAATAACAAATGACCTGGGTGAACAAGGGAGCCACTGCCGTGGCGGTAGTCCCTGTCGGGGTCTGCCACAACAACACAATACAAATGCTTTGTGCAACTTGTCTACACACTCACTATAATTCAGTTTTTAGTTTACTAACAGTGAATTGGGCATGAAATTGTCAACCTCTTTTTTACATGAGCTACCATAATCCTTCAAGCAATATCACTAGCATATCGGTGTAGGATACAATCTCAAAATTGATGGAAGGTGTTGTCCACTTTCCTACAATACACAACAAATGGATTCCATCAAGCAGGAGCTGGACTGAATTGTAGAACTTGGAAAAGTTGATGTTGTTAATTCTGCCACAACAACACAATAGAAACGCTTTGTGCAACTTGTCTACACACTCAATATAATTCAGTTTTTAAGTTACTAACAGTGAATTGGGCATGAAATTGTCAACCTCTTTTTTACTTGGGCTACCATAATCCTTCAAGTAATATCACTAGCGTATCGGTGTAGGATACAATCTCAAAATTGATGGAAGGTGTTGTCCACTTTTCTACAATATACAGCAGAGGGATTCCATCAAGCAGGAGCTGGACTGAATTGTAGAACTTGGAAAAGTTGTTGTTGTTAATCTTCTGCAGAATAGATCAATCATTTCTCATTCAGCATTTGGAGCTTTTGTTTTTTCTGCTATACAAGCTCAACTATCTATTAAACAGGAGGTACTCTGTTCAGAATATAGATGGCCATAGAAAGGGCATATTTCAGACATAACTACATCCTGGTTATTGCTGTAAAGCTGTAAGTACTAAACATTAGTGGAAATTTGGTGTAATAACCACATAGAGACAGTACAATATGGAAGAGGTATCAGTCCTTGAATTAGCAGGTTTCCTATTTATTATGACTAGAAATTACAAGTCAGCTAACAACAACTAAAGGTTGAAACCCATATGTTGAAGTTATGTTTTTCTAGACCCTTTGGGGCCAGAGAAAAGAGATATAATACCAGCACTGAAGTGGAGTAATTCAGGAAGATCTATCAACAGAACCTCAGCCCTAATAACTTCAATAGATCACTAGAGCGCCTCAGAACCTCAGCTAGTCATGTGCTCTGAGTCTTCACTCTTTGGCACATGCATGGATGTTATGCTGGAATGGCCTAAACGTTTAACAAGTCCATGTTGCAAACAAGTGTTAGTACATTCAACCGGAAGCTATAATGTATAATAAGTAGTTTAGCCCTCTCTATCTGCATATTTTGAGCGTCAAATGTGTGTGTTATCAGAAACTGAATTCACGATGTGGGTCACTGGTTGATTTTTATCTACCATCCGTGAGTTCGTAGTTTTATACCACTAGAGGGTTTTACTGATAACTATAAGCAAAACTGGTGAAGAAATAGTTAAGAATTGGAAAAGTTTATACAAACAGAAGCCAAGACATGTATGGGCTGCCACTGAAATCTGTTGTAGATCTAAATAAAACAATTATTTCCTTGAGAAACTTCTCAAATTCAACCCAACACCAAATGAGAAGAAAAGGGCTAAAACCCTGGGCAAACTGAGAAGTTTTAAAAACAATAATTAGTGACTCTGGCAAATGGTCAAAACTTGAACAACGATTTTGTAAAAAGAATTACATGGCCGGAAAAAAAGATCATTACACTACTGGTGCAATAAACCAAAAAACAATACACATATTCTCAACTCATACAACTAAACCATGTTGAGAAGTTTATAATTAGATAAGCATTTTCTCACTAAAAGACGGAACAAGAACCAATGTCTGAAACACAAAACCGCTATGTTATGCATGCAATAAAGCAATTGTTCGTACCCGGTCTCCAGTTACACAACTGAAAGCATAGGAAAAGTGTAAGAATCAAGCAGAAAATATGCACTTACTAGTAATCATGCCAGCCCACCAAAGTGGCTCATATAAGTATGTATAGCCGCGTACTCCCGTAGGACATTGCCATGTGCACTGTCATTTCATTAAAATCAGTACGTTCCAAAAACTATAAACTAGGACAAATAAATATAATGCTGATAAAAGGTTCCAAAGAAGTCATGTTGACCATTTATGTAGCTGACCAAGGTTTGCATTTGAATTCCTATTATTCAACACTCCAAATGGAGAATTGGAGCCATAATTAAGGTTAGAAACATAACACTTAAACCACTTCTTTACTATAAGCAGGATCAACCTTGATTACATATGGATTGTAAATGGCAGCATAATAAGGGAAATGCAAAGTTAAAAATAAAAATAAAAACAAAACAATTAATGGCATTTTAACTAAGCAAACTATAGATGTGCTTTAATCTTGCAACTTAAGAGTGAGTATCCTATTAACAAAGGTTAGCAGGAGATTTTTTTTTACGAAAACCTTAAAGCTACTATCCAAACAATCATTTAAAGCACAAGACCAATGTTAAATGCGGTCTCCTTGATGACAGTAATTTTGAATATCTAGGAACAAGAATTTGAGTGCTTAGTTGTGAGAGACTTTTCTCCATGCACAAATTCAGGGAATCGCACCTTGATAAATAGAAAAGCCAAATTTATGGGCTTGCATGCTACAACATAGATGGTTTGGCCAAATAGTTAACTATAAATACAAAACCACTTATCAATCGTAGAATCCCTGACTTGGAGACAAGGATTTCTTATCGAATTGATAGACAGTGAGCCTACAAATATTGATAAGAAAGTGCATATCAATATGGTCCATAAGGCAATTAGGTTTGAGGCAAACTATTGCTTCCTATCTCTAGATATTGCTAGGAGAGCAGAATGCCAAACACCAAATGGGAGACAAATGTATAGAGCACGAAGAAAATAGAGATTAGCCATGTAAAAACAAAATTTGGTAGGAAGTATAGTTTGAATTTTGCAAGGAAATATCATTACACTAATGGTGCAATAAATCAAAAAACAATACACATATTCTCAAATCATATAACTAAACCATGTTGAGAAGTTTATAATTAGATAAGCATTTTTTACTTCACTAAAAGACGGAACAAGAATCGGTGTTTGGAACACAAAACCGTTATGTTATGTATGCAGTAAAGAAATTGTTCATACTCGGTCTCCAGTTACACAACTGAAAGCATAGGAAAAGTGTAAGAATCAAGCAGAAAATATGCACTTACTAGTAATCATGCCATCCCACCAAACTGGCTCGTATAAGTATGTATAGCCGCCTACTCCTGCAGGACATTTCCATGTGCACTATCATTTCATTAAAATCAGTATGTTCCAAAAACTATAAACTAGGACAAATAAATATAATGCTGAGAAGAGGTTCCAAAGAAGCCGTGTTGACAATGTATGTAGCTTTGAGAATCTAACAAGACCAAGGTTTGCATTTGAATTCCTATTATTCAACACTCCAAATGGAGAATTGGAGCCATAATTGAGGTTAGAAACAGAACACTTAAACCACTTCTTTACTATAAGCAGCATCAACCTTGATTACATATGGAATGTAAATAGTAGCATAATAACGGAAATGCAAAGTTAAAAATAAAAACAAAAACAAAACATTTCATGGCATTTTAACTAAACAAACTAGAGATGTGCTTTAATATTGCAACTTGAGAGTGACCATCCTATTAACAAAGTTCAGCAGGAAATTTTTTTTACGAAAACCTTAAAGCTACTATCCAAACAAGCATTTAAGGCACACGACCAATGTTAAATGCGGTCTCCTTGATGACAGTAATTCTGGAATCTGAATATCCAGGAACAAGAATTTGAGTGCTTAGTTGTCAAAAACTTTTCTCCGTCCAGCTTCAGCATATAGATGGTTTGGCGAAATAGTTAACTATAAATACAAAACCACTTATCAATAGCAGAAGCCATGACCTGGAGACAAGGATTTCTTAGCATGCCGATGATGAAATGAACAAAACAGTCATTTGCCTTGATTTAAAGAGGAAATAATTTATAGATAGGCAAATGTGACAAATTATAGATAATTGAGGTTAGAAACAGAACACTTAAACCACTTCTTTACTATAAGCAGCATCAACCTTGATTACATATGGACTGTAAATGGCAGCATAATAAAGGAAATGCAAAGTTAAAAATAAAAATAAAAACAAAACAATTCATGGCATTTTAACTAATCCAGAAAATCTCTCAAACATATTTTTGTTAATCTGAATCAGTTACATTGTTGATGCAAATGCAGATCTGACAGTTCTCTGTTCTATGAACCATGATTGGTCATGAACATCAAGGGACTGAAAAATTGCCTCATTTTGTTGAACAACACTAAGATATTGAAAGAGAGGAAGTAATGAGAATATATATAAAGTCTAATAATAGAGTGCATGTAGTAGTAATTACTGTAACGTAAAGTACTGTAGTGACAATAGATAAAGACAAAGTTTACAGGCCATGAAACTTGACAAATATTTTTGATAAGTTACCCCACTTTGTTAGGGCTTACAAAATAATGAAATTCAGTTTTGTATTATTTCTAAATACAACAACTTAGATGTAGACTTCATGGAGTGACTTGACACCTTCGACATTGTTCAAGCATTTTCTTTATACGTGAATATTGTGAAAGAATAACGCATACCAGAATACTGCGGTTTGCAACAGATCGCCAATTGAAGTGCAAAGGCTGTCAAATTGAACTGGACCTCAAACACTGTAGCAATTCACTGGTCCGAAACCGTAATTTATAAAAGCAAAGACAAACTCTATCATAACAAGGTAAAGACAGAGCTTTTAAACAAGTTAAAGACAAAGCTTTTAAATAGACACTTGTCACACATGCAAAAATAAATGTATAATACAAAAACATATTTCAAACACGTAAAATACCGTGGGGCCCACAACTTTACCTCTGTCTCATTTGAATGTCCAACGTGTCTACCTCCTAGCTAACCAACGCGAAAGTAGGAGTTCCGCATTCACCATTGGATACTACAAGGCTTAACCTTGAACCCGGGAATGCACCAGATGACCGGGAAATCACATTTACGGGGCGGTTGGGGGAGGGTTGACCTAACTTGAGGTCTAGGGACGGGAACACACTGGAGTCGAACCATTCATCGCGTAACCATCACGACATTCCGTTTTCGCAATATATATTCCCACAAGGGCGTGTCTTTCTACCAGCAGCTGCAAACAAGCCCCACTACCCGGTAATAAGCTAACAAGCCAGTCTCGAATGGATTTTTTTCTTCTTTGATCCCTAGACCATTGGGCGATTCCTCCTATTTCCCCCATCTCTTAACAACAGCCTAAAGCGAGCCCTTAGAGCAGATTTGAAAAGATCAAGAAATTAGCAGATTTCGCAATTGCCTGGCTTCTAGTTTGGCATGAGGTTCGCTGTAGAAATCGAAGGTTGGGGTAGCAACAATTGATGAACTCAGGAAGAAGGCAGTTGGTACTGAAGGTGTCTGTGGAGCAGTTTGGGGTAACAACAATGACATCTCATATAGGTGCCCGACACGGGACTGCTTGGTTTGGCAACAGGGGGCTCAGGAACTAGTATAAGGTATGCTTCGGCATAACAACACTTTGGTTCAGGGCTTCTTCCTTGAAACCCTTTGAACCTTTTGCCCATTTTGTTCTTCTGGACTTCCTAGTGCTTGATTGTAACTCTTTAAAGCGTTCTTCTTTGGTCTTGTTGTCTCCCTGCTTTCTCCTAGAGTTGTTTTTTGGCACTCTCAATGTACTCATCTATTTTTTATCTATGGCATTCTCTTGCAGACGCTTTATAACATAAAACTCATCATTATACAGCAAGTCCATAACACGATAAGCAACACCCAAGAGAAAAAAGCTAAAAAACATCATCACAGGAGAAAGCTTATGGTCCCAATATATATTTCTGTTGGGAAGAATAATGAGATGAATATAACAAAAGCTTACGTGAGTTGGGATTGAGGAGATTATAATGGGTACTAAAGGAGATATTTGCAAGTCTGAGATATATGTAGGCAGGCAGGCAAACTGGGCATGCGGTGGGGAGTCTGTAAGCTGATTTTTTTACAACTAGCTGCAAACCCATCTCCGCCTTCTCCTTCCTGTTTCTCCATATTTTTATCTCTGCAAGCAATTTTATTTTGTCAACGCTACGCCAACAGACTCTGATGTTGACAAATTTTGCATGTTAAGAGCAAATATGGACTACCATCTGCTTTTTGGATTCACATGGAGTACCCATACCAATTCTAGAGTCCGAAGAATCAGCAGCTCTGAGTATATCGGCAAAGAACAGCATTATGTAAACAGACAGACAGGTTTAGTGATCTCACAAAGCATAAACATAAGGAAAGATTAAAGATCCTACGTGCCTTAATGTACGGTTATCCTACGTTAGGGCATTATAACAACTGGCACTTGCAGCATGTAGGACACTGCATGCAGGACACGGAGAACAGGTACCAAAAACAACTTAGGATAAATGAAGTTGTGCACACATCGGGCCAAGTGAGGTGGGCAATAAGAGGGTAAACTGAAAACTTTGGTTAAAGTTTTCTGGCGAAGAAAGTGCCCAGCATAAAGTTTGGTTAACCAGTGAATAACCCGCAGAAATTGATGGTCAACCCGCAATTTAATAGCCAGTCAACGGCCTATCGAACGCTATAGTCCCTGCTATGCCGGAGGCAGGGACTAATAATAAGAGTGTGTTTAGACATAGTAATGCAAACCATTTGTACTCACCTAAGATGTCAAAGAAATGAATTAAATATAAAAATAAACATTATGTGTGGCAATTTAATGAAGCAATGTACAATATGTTTGATGAAGTCCCAAAATCCACAATACGATTCTGAAGTAGTCAAACAGTGGATTAGAGAGTTGACTTTGAAGGAAGGTGTCATTTTCGTCGCAGAAAAGGATTGTGAAGTCATTGCTTTTGGAGCAAGTGAAGTTGCTAGTAGCCTCCTCCACTGAATAGGTGTAGGCCTGTGGGCATTAGCACTTGAAAATCCTCGAATATTTACTATTTAGTTTCACTGCAATTGTTGCAATATTCTCCCTACAACAATGTTGCGATGTATTAAATCCACTGTAGGCGCTATCGCATCGGTGCGAAACAATCAATTCAGCGGGGCAGATGGCACTTATATTGTTGCTGTAGGAGATGTGGCATGAAGAGTTGTAGGGTATGCTGCACACTCCCTGGTTGAATCCATCGACTACATTCATGTCATAAAATTCGATGTTGTTTTGATTGAGAGAGAATTCAGCTAGGTTGGAAAGACGGAGGATATAAAGCATGAATTCACATATAAAACATGAGTTGCTACTTTTCTATTGATCACACAAAACATGATGATTATAATGAACCCATTGAAGGGTATTTAAACCTTTTTCAACTATCTACTTGCCTAAAATATCTTGACATGCAACCACACACTCAAAATCATATATCACTTAACTCGACTTGATTCAACACTCAAGTATTCAACCACTCAATCACTTAGTTAATTAGCTTTGTATGTTTAGCTAACTCCTCATGCAGGAGTCACTATCTTCTTTTAACACCCCCTTAATTACAATTTCTAAACTAAAACATGACTCATGACAACTCAAACATGTTTGCTAGTCTATGTCTCAGCTAGGCTTACAACACCCAAGTTTCTTCTATGAAACTCAAAGACATCTTGTGCTGATGGCTTAGTAAATATATCATCCAATAATCACTAGATTTATAAGGCTTCAAGTGAACTTCTCCATTGCTCACAAGCTCTCTAATAAAGTGATATCTAGTATCAATATTCTTACTCTTCTAATGAAATACACGATTCTTGGATAGTGCAATCGTTGAGGTGTTGTCACAATATATTATTGTTGCTCTTTGTTGTTTTTGCTTGAGTCCATCAAATACTCTTCTTAACTACACTGCTTGACATGTTGTTGATGCTGCTGCTACATATTCTGTTTTTACTGACAAAAGTGTCACAACGGGGTGCTTCTTAGACGCCCATGAAATCACATCTAAACCAAGGTGGAACACAAAACCAGAAGCGTTCTTCCTATCATCCAAACTTCCTGCAAAAACACTCTCTTTGTATCCAATCAAATCCTTCTTTTATGTGCTTGCATACAATATGCCACAATCTCTAGTTCCTGCTATGTATCTCAGAATTTGTTTTCCCGCATTCAAATGTGTGTCTTTTGGAGTCCCCATAAATCTGGAAATTAAACTCACTCCTTGCATGATATCTCGTCTTGTAGTTGTGAGATACATGAGGTTGCCAACTAATCTTTTGAATAGAGTTGGATTGACATACAATCCTTCATCATTCTTGCTTAACTTTGTACCTGTTGCAGCTGGTGTAGGGACAAGTTTGCAATTTTCCATCCTGAATCTTTTCAAGAAATATTTGGCATAGTTATTTACATAAATAAATATTCCTTTATCATATTTCTCAACTTCTATGCCATGAAAATACTTCATGATACCAAGATCTGTCATTTCAAATTCTTTCATCATGACTGCCTTAAATTAAGCTAACTCAAAATCACCTATGAAAATCATGTCATTAACATATAAGAAAACAATCGAAATCTGTCCATGCTCATTTACCTTTGTGTACAAGGTAAGTTCAATGTTGCTTCTGAAAAATCCATTCTTGATCATGTAACTGTCAATTCCTCTATACCAAGCTCTAGGCGCTTGCTTCAGTCCACAAAGCACTTTCTTCAACCTGTAAACTTGATCTTCATTACTTGAACTTCATATTCTGGAGGTTGTTGCACATAAATTTCTTCTTCTAGAATTCCATTTAAGAAGGTTGATTTCACATCCATCTGGTATACTTTCCACATTTTCTGAGTTGTTGTGGCTAGAATTGCACTTACAATATCCAATCTGGCTAGTGGAACAAACGTTTCTCCAAAATATTTTCCCGGTTATTGCGAGAATCCTTTTGCTACAAGTCTTGCTTTAAATGTGTCAATTTCACATTTTTCATTCAACGTTGTCTTGTACACCCACTTCACACTAATGATATTTTTGTCCTTTGGCAAATCAACCAAGTCCCATGTATCATTCTTTTCAATAGCTTCAATTTCTTCATCCATGGCTTGCACCCAATTTTCATGTCTGATTGCTTCTTCAAACGAAGAAAGTTGGAATGACAACAATGCAAAATTTGAACTAACACCAAAATCATCATAAATATCTTCCAGACTTCTCATCTTTCTCTTATTCACCTGATTGATTACTGGAAGAATCTTGATCTGTTGATCTGCTTGAAGATCCATGCTTCTCTGAAAATCATGGAGTCCTTGTTGGTTTGTCTCTGTTTGGTGTCTTCACCTGTGATTCTTGTTGCTCCTTTTCTTCTACATCATCTTCTTCCATTAGTGGCACTTGTGCATCAACTATTTTGTTTATAGTTCCATTCCATGACTCATGTTCTTTGAACACAACATCTTTGTTAATTATGGTCTTCTTTGTGACAGGGTTATATAATTTCTAAGCTTTTGATTGCTCACTATAACCAGTGACTATGCATTTTTCACTTTTATCATTCAATTTGTCTCTTCGCTCCTTAAGCACATGTGCATAAGATACACATAGAAATACTATGAGATGAGATACGTTGCAATACATACCTGAAAACGCTTGTTCTGTTACTCTGTTCATCACACTCTTTGTAGGAGATCTATTGATTACACAAATAGCACATGCAACTTCTTCTGCCCAATACTCATTAGACAAGTTTCTATCTTTCAACATACTTCTTACCATGTCCATAATTGTCATGTTTTTTCTCTCTGCTACACCATTCTACTGTGGCGTGTATGTGGTTGTAATCTATCTTCTAATCCCATGTTGTTTGCAATAATCGTGGAATTCCTTTGAGTCATATTCTCCACCAATCTGACCTCAATACCTTAATCTGTTGATCACTTTGATTCTCTGCTAAGGATTTGAATCCTTTGAACTTTGCAAAATTTTTAGATTTATACTTCAAGAAGTAAACCCAAGTCTTTCTACTGTAGTCATCAATGAAAGGGAAGTAACAACTTCCACCAATCAAGTGTGTCCTCATAGGTCCACACAAGTCTGTATGCACTAGCTCAAGAGGTTATTTTACTCTGTACGCAACTCCCTTTAGAAAAATTTCACGGTGTTGCTTTCCCAAGATGAAACACTCATAAGTACTAGCAGGTTCCTTGATGGGAAGTAATCCTCTGACCATCTGTTTCTGCTGCAACAATCTTAAACCAAAAAAGTGCAAGTGTCCAAATTGAAGGTGCCATAACCAGTAATGATTAGAACATGTAACTACAAAAGAACTCACCTCACCACTCTAATTCATAATTAGAGGAAAGAGTCTATTCCTCGTCTTCTGCATCATTGCTATAAGTTGCATGCTTGGGGGCTTGTCATATATAACACATTCTTCACTATAAAAGATAACTTTGTATCCTTTTTGTATCAATTGACCAACACTTAACAAATTATGTTTTAGTCTAGGAACATAATATACCTCTGAGATTGTCTTCGGCTCCCCCTGCTTGGTCAGAATGTCGACTACTCCTTTTCCATCTACTTGCACACTCTTGTCAGTCCCCAACTTTACCTCTATTTTCACAGATTTATCAAAATTTGCAACCAAATCCTTGTTTCCAGTCATGTAGTTACTGCAATAATTGTTTAACAACCACACACTAGCAGAAGGTTCATGCATTGTATAGCAAGCTAGGAACATGGAGTTAGTACTCTTTGTGGTGACATTAGCTCTCTGGTTCCTTTGATCAACTATCTTCTTCCTACAATCACGAGCACAGTGACCAAATTTATTGCAATAATAACATCTCACCTTTGATTTGTCAAATCTTTGATCATTGTTGAAGCTTCTGTAGTTGCTTCCACTTTCATGTTCATGCTCTTCTCGACCATCTCTCTGACCACTATATCTTTTGCTTCGTCCTCTGCCTCTCAATATATTTCTGCCTCAGCCTCTGTCTCTTTAAATAAAAACCTGACTTTTGAAAGCGATCTCTAAAGTGGAATCCTTATTTTTGTCTATCATCGCCTCATGAGAAGTGATCCCATCAACTCATCAAATATTAATGATGCCAAATCCTTGGCTTCTTCTATGGCTGCTACCACAATATCAAATTTGGTAGATAAAGATTTGAGGATCTTCTCAACCAATGTTTGATCTTTAATTTCTTCACCATAAATCTTTAACTGATTTATGACAGTTATGACTTGATTCATGAAAGAATCGATATCCTCTGCCTCCTTCATCTGTAGACTTTGAAAATCTCTCTTAGTATTCTACAACTTAACAATATTGACTATGGCCATACCTGTATAGTTTGTCGCCAAAGTATCCCATGCTACCTTTGCTAAAGGCATGATCATAATCCTCTGGAACATTGCTCGATCCACTCCCTATTGAATAAGCTGCAACGCTTGTGGATTCTTCTTATTATCTAGCTTCCATTTTTCTCTCTTTACATTACTGAGAGCTTGTGCTTATGCTTCATCCTTAGGTTTTGAAAACCGAAACTAGACATAATCCCTGACATTGTGTGCCTGCAATGTGATCGCCATATTAATGGCCCACACATTATAATCCTTCTTTGTAAACAATGGGAACTAGCGGTGGAAATTTGAATCATTATTCTCCAAAAATAACTTTTCGAAAAAATCTAAATTTCTCCTTTGTAAAACTCTTTTTTTTTAAAAATATCCTTTCAATAAAACCCTAAAATTTTTATTTATAACAATTATTTTTGTGTTTTTTTTCAAAAAAAAACTCATTTTCAAAAAATACCCTTTTAATAAAGTTCTTAAATCTTTTTATTTTATATAAAAAAAAAAACTAATTTTCTTTTTCACAAAAGCCTTTTTAAAAAACTTCAATAGAGTTTATCGTAAACTCCAAAACTTTAATATAAAACCTTAAACAAATCTCGCACTCACACCTTTATAAAACCAAACCAAAGAAAAAAAATAAGTGGCTCAATTTTAATAAATCTTCCCGCTCATCGTATATGCAGTCAACGAGTTTTAAGACGATTGACTTTATTTTTTTTTTAAACCACGTTATTCACACGAACGTGTATCGCGTGCATTGAAATGACCGTGAGTTTTTTACTTTTGACGCGGCTCTCTACTCAGCTTTGGTGAGTTATAACGCTGTGTGTATAGGCGTAGGATGCGTTAATGCTCAAACCACGACAAAAAAAAAAAAAATAGATTTTTCCTTTCACACGGATGGATGTTAATTCGTTCTGCTTTGTTTCCATATCAATTTGTTGGAAAGGCAGAGGAGACAAAGTATGAATTCACACATAAAATACGAGTTGTTGCACTTCTATTAATCACAGAGAATATGATGATTACAGTGAACCCGGTGAAGGGAATTTATACATTTTCCAACTTGCTATTTGCCTAAAATATTTGACATGCAATAGCACACTGAAAGTCATATATCACTTAACTCGACTTGATTCAACACTCAACCACTCAATCACTCAGTTAACTAACTCTTTATGTTTAACTAATGTAATTATCTTATTTGTCATCGTAACAAAAAGTTTCCGAAGCCTTTACCGTTTAGTAGACCCCACAATACCTAGAATTGCAACTGCCGCTGCCATTGCCATTAAAGAAACACCCTGTGCACCCCTAAAACCTTCTTGTACCCATGGTGACTTGAAGCCTCCACAACCGCCCTCTCTCTGGCCATTTTCTCACATCCTGGTCAAAACCGTGAATGGGCAGTTGTTCTTAATGTCAAAGATCGCACCTCTTGCATTGCAATGATCATAAAGACAGTTTATACATGTAACTCTTTAACAATTAAAAATGAAGTTTTTTATGGAGTTATTGTCCGGATGGTCAAAAGTAGCTGGAATTGTGGAAAAACTATAAGGATCATAAAGACAGATTTTATAGGTAACCTTTTAACAATTAAAAACGGAGCCTTCTATGGAGGAATTGTTCGGATGGTCAAAAGTAGTTGGAATCGTGGCAAAAATAAAAATAAAAAAACTCTTGTAGAGGTAGTGTTTGAATCAGGTTCTTTTATTGTGGAAGTGGATTTAACATCATCCAAAATTTTAAAGGCACCCAAAATTATGAATTTTGATAGCTTTTACTTAGATTTACAAAAATCCTCACCATATATTTTTCAAAATATGACCCGAATTTCCTTAATTTTCATGGCAAAAAAACATAATTGTTAGGCAATTGCATTAAGAGCGATCAAGAGTACTCATTCAAACAATGCTTGAGGGTTTATCTCAATGATAAATGGAGTACGCATTTAAACACTCTGATGAAAGATGGAGTAAACTAATATGAAATACCTCTATACCTAATGGATGTTCCACATGTTGAATTTTGATAGAAGAAAAACAACAAAATTGGAGCAAAGAGATTGGAACAGTGTTTGCCCAGCCAATTTGGAATAGTGTTTGCCCAACCAATTCTATAGAAAAAACATTTTTCAACATAATTAACAATTCCATTTTATAGTTAGCGATAGAAATGTGCCGAAGTTATATTAATACCACATGGGTCACTAATAATAAATGGCTTTTCTACCAATCACTCACCACACAAAGATCATAAATAATTTCTCAAATGAGAATTATATATTTTTGTTATATTACTTTTTTAAGGAGAAAGTACATCTCCTTAAAGAAGCAACATTTTTACATATATACACAGAAGTGAGCAGATACAACAATCGAAGCTGTAGAGCAAATCCATCACATCAATCACAATATATCGATATACATTCTCATTATATTCACAATGAAAACTGCCACATAGCACCACATACTGGGAACCGATCACTGGTAGATTACTGAAGGGTACGTAAAAGCTGACTGCCCAACCGCTTGCACTCGTGGGCATACTTTTGTTATATTACTTATTTGATAATGTCATGTTAAACAAAGGACATTGACATTCCAGCGAAAAAATGGTCAATATTAAAGAAGTTTCCATTGTAATATTATAATTTAAATTAATAAATTTTCAATATAATTTTAAAATTTTATGTAATTATCCAATAGGATATTCGAATTTACACTAAAATTTAAAGAAAGTATTAATGTAGATTTGAATTTTTGAAGGTAGAATGTTTCGATGAAATAAAACCTCGGCAAATTGTTTAAACTTAAAAATTAGAGTTAAAACAAACTTAAAGTAATTCTAATTTCAAAGAATAAATAACCACTTTAAAATTACAGTTAAATATAATAATCTTTTATATTTAATGTAAATTTTTATGATAAAATATCTACACTCCGCAGGTTACAATGGATATCATATTATTTTTTCATTATAATTAAATACGATTTATTATGTCGCTCTTTATCGGAATCGGCAATTTAATCATTTTTTTAATTAATTTTTTTGATCGGATGGCCTGAATTGAAAGATGTCAGTATATTCTTGTAGGCTTCACTAAATCAATGAATGAAATTCGCAACGGTAACTTTCTTGCATGTCTAGATCACATGTTTAAACCATACTTAAATTCATTTTTTACAAAGCATGATTAAAAATTTACTGTGCTTCTTGTTGATAACCATGTATGTAGGATTAAGAAAAAATAAAAATAAAAAAATTAGTGTCGAACACCCGTCTTTGACAATGCCTTTGAAAGTGGTCTCTTTGCACTTCGAAATGTATGAATGGTTGAAGCATAAGGACACGTTTTCATCCATTACAATGACGGTTGAAGCATTTATGCCCGAAAATCATCCATAACCATGACAATGAGGTATGTAGGCATAAATTCGAGTAATAAGGACACATTTCATCCATTACAATTACGGTTGAAGCATTTGTGCCCGACAATCATCAATAACCACGACAATGAGGTATTTATGCATCAATCGATGAAACATTTCTTTAATTCAATTAAGTACAGTTGAAATATGAAACATTCTGCCTATTTGTGATCTCCTCCACCAGGGGTTTTGAGTTTTTAATTACATTACAAAAGTTTGAACCTCATAGTAGGGCCCATTCCATATATTATAATCAAATGCTCCGTGGATGCATGCATTTCTTTGTTAGCACTTAAGGTTGTTGGAATTGTTGAAGGATAACTGGAATGTTGGCTTCTCCTCGCTTCTATCTGGTAAAAAGGTGGCAAATCTCATTGCATTTTTTATTGTTTCCAAGCTCTCGTGGCTGTCTCTGATAATTTGGTGTAGTTCGTGTCTGATTGAATTATTCCCTGCTATTTTTTCAGGTCTCAGAATTGGAGAATGATTTCTCAGTGATTGTCAAACGCTCTGTGGATGCATGCATTTCTTTGTTAACACTTAAGGTTGTTGGAATTGTTGAAGGATAACTCGAATGTTGTCTTCTCTCGGCTTCTATCTGGTAAAAAGGTGGAAAATCTCATTGTGTTTTTAATTGTTTCCAAGCTCTCGTGGCTGTCTCTTATAATTTGGTGTAGTTTCTGTCTGATTGAATTATTCCCTACTATTTTTTCAGGTTTCAGCATTGGAGAAACGTTTTCTCAATGGTTTTGTTTTTAATTGTTTCCATGCTTTCACGACTGTCTCTGATAATTTGGTGTAGTTCGTGTGTGATTCAATTATTCCTTACTATTTTTTTAGGTTTCAAAGGTGTTCAAAAATTGATCTTACAGGTATGTACAGATTTTCTTTCCGCAATATTTTTCCACTTTAATTCAAATGAGCTGACTAGCCTGTATAAAAAAAGAAGGGAATCGATTGTGTATAAGATCTTTGTGATATCACTATCCCGTAGAAAAAAGAAGGTTTTGGTAATTTTTTTAAACGCTCTCCCAAAATTTATTGCTTCTCTACCGTTGATCTTCTCCCGAGTGATCGAGACTTAAAACCACTTCACAGCCTTTACAAACCTTAAATCACACATATATAAGCTTCCCCTTACAAAACCTTTGGTTACATATGTTTTTAACACATAAATCTCTTATCGGTGCATATTTCCTTATAAACCATTTTCTTCCTTCTTAACATCTTTCAATAGATGTCCTTCCTTCTTAGTGACTGTCTCAACAGCTTCCATGGCTATTTGCACTATGTCTATCATCATGGTGGATTCATGATCCTTTACTATGTTTTCAGTTAACATACTCTCAACAAAATGGAAAATTGTTGTGGTAAATTATGTATTTATGTTACTTTTAATTTTATTCAACATCAAATTGCTTTGTTGATATCAAATTCCTTTCCCTTTTTTTACTGCTAGGTGATTTCATTGTTTCATCATGGATCCAACTATTTGGAGTTCTCTTCCATTCGAAGTTCTTGAGCTTGTCTTGATGTAGCTCCCTTTATCGGTTGTGATAAAGTTTGGCACTATATGTAAGATATGGAAGAATGCTTTGCAAAACCCTTCTTTCTTTTTATGTTGCAAGAATGTCTCCATGAATCAAAATGGCCACATATATCAATTTCATTTGGGATTCATAGATTCAAGATACATAGTACAATGTGTTGTTGGACCAATTGTGGTTTTATCCTTACCAACAGAATGCTCCCAAACACACAACTATTTTGTAGCGAATCCATTTACAAAGGAATTTAAAAACATAGGGCCACTACAAATTCGAGACTTAGGGTTCTTTTCATTATTGGAAAATGTAAGCAGCAAAAAATATGACTGGGTTGTTCTAAGACATATCTATGATGGAATGCAGTCTGAATTTTATGTTTGTAGTAGTCTTGATAGGGTATGGCAAAGGGCTACTATTCCATTTGGTGGCACTTCACCCCCCCAAGAATGTAGTGTTTTATAAAACTAAATCGTTTTGGCTATATCTCGACAAGGAGTATGAAGATTATCCTCGGTACAAGTATACAATCTATCGGTTTGACGTAATAAAAAATGAGTGGGGTTTCTCATTTGTTCCAATTAGTGACATACGTTGTATGTCATTAGCAATATACATGAATCAATTGATATGCCTTGTCAATGATGGGTCCACTTCTGTATGGTCAATTGAAGAATTAGATCATTTCCAATTTGGTCAACCATGTCTTGAATGAAGAATTGACTACTTTGAAGATGATTGGGGTTTCAGATGGAAGTTGTTGGAAGAAATTTCTGCAGATATAAATAGTAAATGTCCTGGCTATATTTCGTTCAAAACAGTCCATGGTCTGGTTCTTATGTGCAACTGCAGTGAAGTTCCTTTCCTGTTATATGACATGGTAAATCACGTTTGTTTTCCAATAGATATTGATAATTCAACTAATAAGTAGATGTCTCGGTTTTGGTACCCAGCACAAGAGGACTGCAATGATTTGATGGAGTATGGAGATGTTTTTGCAATTGTTGCCTGTATGGATTCTGTTGATGAGACTCCACCATTGGATATGGTGATGGATTCTTACGATAGTAATATTCTTAGGAGTTCTTATAAATATTTCCATTTTATATACTCTCTGTGGTTGTGGAAAATATTTCCATTTTTTGCCTCTATACATACTATGTGTCTTTATGGTAATACTTTAAAATTATGTTTGTATCGATCTTTGTGATATAAAATATTTAATATTATTTTCACTAAAGTTTTCTTATTTACATGTAGATGTTACTTGATGTTATGCTTTTTTCTTTGTTTGTATAATTATAATTTGTATGATTTATGTTATACATTATATTTGTAATGGTTTTTGTGATTGACTCTCAAACAGTGTTATATGTTTATGTTCATTTTAATATTTATATTTATGTTTTGATAGTATATATAGTTCCAAATTTTTAGATTCTTGTGGCGCAATAGTAGGGGTCCCATTTTGATTATAATATGATACATGGAAATTTAGACATCTTTTTTTGTTTAAGCCATTTGGAAAAATTCGTTTGTTTTTTTTGCCATTTTGAAATTTTTCGCTTTTGTTTTTAGGCATTTCGAAAAATCCTTATACATTTTCATAAGTTTATATGGTTGGAAAAAAAATAAGATATAAACATTTTATATTCCATGTTTATGATTCGATAATGAATAATTATTATTCATTGTAGACATGTCATCCGAAGGCACAAGCATGCGTACAAGAAAAATAACTTTGTCATCACAATCACGTGAGAGGTCTAATGAAATTCATCGTTTGTGGTATCAACAAAACAAGGATGTGATAAATGAGCGTAGGAGAGCTGCATATAAGAGAAAAACGAGTGAAGCCACTCTTCAAATGATTCTATAGTTCCTTGTAAGTATCACAGTATGGACGATATAATGGAAACAACATTCCCTATTGATAGTTAATTATCAGGATATGCTCCTCCTCAGCATAATCTTATTGTTCGATGCTCTTTTGAAAATGTTCATAACATCGGGGAAACATCTTGCAATCGGGAAGAACGCCATATCAATATTGTGCATGCAAATGTCCACCCTAACCCTTCCGTGTGTCCAATTTCATGTTATGATGGCCAAAGGTTGCAAAAAATCCATGGTGGACGTAATGATGACATTTTGTGTGATGATTTGAATGATAATTTACTTGGCCATTTGTTTGATAATTTGGATCCAGTGGCTCGAAACAAAATACCTTCAAATCCCTCTTCTCAAAGTAATGTGGTCCCACCAAGAGAATCAATCATCCTTGATAGCATTTCGCGTGGCACAATGGAGGTACCACAATTATTTTGGTTTTCGCTACAATAGTGGTTGTTCAACCACTTTCCAGACTAATGTAAATTTTTAGTGTTCTTGATTTTCTTTTCATTTTTTAAATTTCTAATTACTTAGACGTTGAATTTTATGTCGTCATTTTTTTTCTTTGAACAAGGACAGAAGTCATTCTAATAAAGACATAGAAATTAACTTCGTAGATGTTACATCTACTGATGTTAGAAGTGAAGAGGAACTATCTCATAACGTTCATCCATATCGCCAAACAAAGCTAAATGTTGACTGCATTTGATATTTTTCTCATTTTCTCATTTACAGTTGCCTTGAAATTGTGTTTTGTAACATTTCATGGAGAAACCATGATGTCATCTCATTAGGTTGGCCAATTGAAATCCAAAAGATCAAATTGTAAAACTATTGTAGATGTTCAATGTATATGATTTATTTTTAGTTTTTGAATCTTTCTTTTTTGGACATTTATTTTTATAACATATTTTATTTTTTTGAAACAGGGAACAACTCATTTGAATAGAGGCAAAGAAACTACATGCAAAAATGTTCCATCCACTGTTCTTAGAATCCAAGAGCTACCATCTCATAACCCTCATCCACATGAAGACACAAATGTAAATTTTGAATGCATTTGATTATTTTTCATTTTCATCATTTATAATTAGTTGGAAATTAAATTTTAAAGTCTTTTATGACAAAGAGACCTTTACATCCTCTCAGGTTTGCGAAATTCACACCATAAATTTGGAAAGACATTCTCATGGATCCATTCCACATGCTTCAAATTTAAGAAGGGAATCTCATGTTCTTGAAGATGAAGTTACTGTTAGAATAGATTTTACTCATAGAAATGGTTTTCAACATGGTTCCACGAGTAGAGATCATATTCATTTTGATGAAAACATGATTGCAGTGCATAAAAGGCTTCGAGGAAAGATAGATAGCTTTTCAGTTGTCCAGATGTGCCATATTTGGCAAGAATTATATCCTGGAAGCCTTGTTGTGAGACATTTTGAAGGACCTATTTGTATACGATGTAAGAGTGAAAGAGGAGACCATTGTTTTTTTCGGTATAATAACATGGATTCTGGTGAGCAACCTCATATTTTAAGAGTTCTTTCTCAAGTTGAAGAAATGCTAATAGCACGTGTGAATCCCATTTTGCAAGTGACACGTGCTCGAGGTGGGCAATATAAGTATGGTGGTAATACTATTAGCTTTCCTCAAGATATTTCTACAATTGTACGAAGCCTTCCCCGATTGTTGAAGATATTGACTTTCTAACTGTGCGGAGACATGGCACTCAGTCTAAATATTATGAATGTTATGTCAAAATATCTCGAGTGATGGATGCATTTCTTCTCAAAATCTAGTGTGATCAATACTATCGAGATGTTGTAATTGATTACGATCCAATGAATGCTCTGCCCGAAAGATCAATACATGTCTCCTCGAGGCTTAAATTTTTTGATTGTATATTGAAGAATCTGAGATCAATGAAACTAATAATGAAGAGTTTCATGTTGAGAATTTTCCCTCTCATCCTTCTTCCTTTGTTGCTTACCTACCAAATGAATGAAGAGAAGTGGAAGAAATTCGATCATTTCTTGATAATGTTCAATATTCACATGTTGAAGACATGGATTGGTCCACTATTGGAACCTCCAATGAATGAATATAATATAGAGGGGTTGTTCGATATGGCATTCCCAATATTTTTCCCCACTGGTGATGTTGATTGTTGCAACCACGTATTTGTAGTGTTGAAGTTCATGAGTATGCGTTGCATCTTCTTACGTACTATGATCAGATATTTTGAAGCCATCCTTGGTTTCGATATTACCTATTAAACATGATAATGTGGCATCATAGCTAGGAAACTACTACATTTTTTGCAAAGAAACATTTACATGATAACTAACCTACAACAGTTGAGGAGTTGCGTCACCAACTATCTGATTTACCAGATAATAATTTGGCTGAGCATCTTATGCGGTTTGGTTCTTCTCTGAAAGGTACAAGGGCATACTTGACTAAGCGTCGATCTAAATTGATGGACATGATTACTTAGTTAGGATGTCCATCTTTATTTTTTATTTTGAGTGCAACTGACACGAAGTGGCCAGAGTTGCATAACCTCATGCCAATACATTCATATTCTTGTTCTTCAAATGAGCATTGTATGAAAATTGAGAATGTTATCCAGTACCCTCATATTGTTGCGGCATTTATGCACCAAAGATTCAATATTTTTCGAGAGGAAGTTATCCAAAAATATCTTAAAGCTAAAGACTTTTGGTACAGGTTTGTGTTGAATTTTTTTCTATACTTTTTGAACTTTTATTTTGATTCTATTTATATTGTTTGTAGTAACTATATGTTCATTTATTCAGATATGAGTGGCAACATAGAGGTTCAACACATATCCATGGTTTCCTATGGTTAGAAGGTGCTCCTGACATGGAAATACTTGATTGGTCAAATAGTTCTGATGTACAAGTTGCAAAGATGTTCTTCAACAAATATGTAACTGCATGGAATCCACGTGACACACATCATCGCAACATAATGGTTCCACGAAGCCTCAATGATGACATTGCATGTTGAATACTGGTAAGATCTTCTCTTGTAATCCTCATAATGATTACGAAGAATTGTTAAACCGTGTCCAAAGGCACATAAAGTGTACTATGGATTCTTGTTTGCACAAAAAGGGTGCTATTCTAACATGTCGGTAGAATGCTCCATGGGATCTTTGTGGTGAATCAATATTGTTCATAGATGATCAAGGAAGAAAAAAATATGAGCCAGCAAGAAATGATGACAGGCTTGATGTACATAACATTGACCTTCTAACAATGTGGCATGCAAATTTTGATTACCAACCAGGGCTTTCTCGCTATGTTGTGTTGAAATACATTGCTAAGTATGCATCGAAAGCAAAAAAAAGGTCTGAAAGTTATCATCATATGTTAACTAGAATTTCAAATTCTATTGGCTCTAAGGATCATGCTTTATGTGCATATAGAAAGCTTCTTGTAGAAAATATTGTTGACCGTGACATTGGAGCACAAGAAACATGCCATATGTTGCTTAAGCTACCTCTTGTTGCTTGTAGTCAGAAATTTGTTTCCTTAAATGTTGGAAGAAAGGTTTTTAGGAAAATATGAAGGGATGGCTTGCAATGTTCATATGAGAATACTTTCGTTCAACATTAACAGAAGAGACTTTTTTTCCTTGAACATCTATCTTTGATAGAAACAACAAGATCTTGGACATTTGATAGCAAGCATAAACAAGATCCATGGATGATTAGAGATGTTCATGCTATTGTTTGGGTTTGGCCATGGTTTTATTCTATTCCTCGTGAGGCTTCGGAGGAATTTGAAACCTTTTGTTGGTCAGAATTGCTATTGTACAAGCCATTTTGTGACATTTCTGTAGAAATTGGCCTTTCAGATGAAATTATTATTGAAAGTTGGAGGAATTTTTTGATGTCGAGCATGGCATGTTGATCGACACCCATCAATTATAGACAATATTGAAGATGAAGAACATGGTTATTTTTCTAACTAGGAAATGAATGTTGAAGATGATTTTCAATAATGGCATATTTTCTCTCTTTTGGTTCCACCAGATGATGTGAATGTTTCTGATCTTCACACCCTTGGTCGAAGGGACTTTGATATATCATTTGACTGGGAAAGTAAAACTATTTCTGATGATGTTGCGGAGGAAGCTATTAATTTTATAAGGAATGCAAAATCAGTGGGTGATATTGTTGACCTTTCAAACAAAACATTTTCATCTCCAGATTCTTTGTCAGAAAAACAATGACTTGCTTTTGAAATTGTGTTAAGGCACATTGATGAATATGAAATTCGTGAATCTCTTCTTATGATTATTCAAGGCACTGTGGGCACTGGGAAGTCATTCCTTATCCATTGTATTTTTGAAGCTCTTTCTAATTCTTCAAGTGATGGATGAAGCCCTTTGCTTCTTCTTGTGCTAACAGGAATAGCTTCTTTTAATATACATGCAAAAACAATACACTTAGCTCTAAAAATATCAATTAAAGATATGATGCCACTACAGGGGCAGTCACTTGTGGTATTCCAAGAAGAAATGTGACATTTTCGATATATATTGATTGATGAAATGAGCTTTCTGGGATCAAGGTTGTTTGTGCAAATAGATGCTCGATTACGAGAAGCATTTCTAGAAAAAGAGAATTGCCCTTTTGGTGGGAGATCCATCATCCTTGTGGTTGACCTTGGCCAACTGCCTCCGGTTAGAGATAAGCCTTTGTATGCAGGTAATACAATAGGGAAAGTATTGTGGAACAAATTCAACATTGTTGTCACTCTTGACACAATATTTCACCAACAAGGGAATAATGAGAAACGATCTTGTTTTCGTAGAGTCCTCAATAACATAAGAAACAAAGAACCTGTTCTTGAAGATTGGGACTTTCTTATGTCTCAGGCTAATATGAGGTTGCATCCTACAGAAAGAGATTTATTTAATGTAGCATTTTGCATGTTTCCAACAAATAATTTGGTTTCCTTACATAATAGGCATATGTTAAAATCATTAAATTCTCCAATTACACAATGTGTTGCTGAATATTCAAGGCGTTTAGAAATTGGTGGTGTTGATGATGATCAATTGGACAGTGAAGTTTTGTTGTGCCTTAGTCAGCGTGTTATGTTGACATGTAATTTAAGGGTTGAAGCTGGCTTGGTGAATGGTGCACTTTGTTTTGTTAAGGATATATTCTATCCACCTACCCCTAAGCCACCTCGATTCCAATGTTCACAACTATTTTTTCTTATAAGTATATTGGTGTTCCATTTGATGCAAGCAATCCAAACGTTGTCCCTATCACCCTAGTGATAAGAGGAAATCGAAAAAAAATTCCTTTGAAGATGGCATGGGCTCTTAAAATCCACAAGTCACAGGGATTGACTTTAGAACGAGCGTCAGTTGATATCAGGAATAAAGAGTAGCAAAGCCTTACCTTCATAGCCATATCAAGAGTGAAATCGATAGATGGTTTACACATTTCACTGCCTTTTTCTTTCCAACATTATGCAAAGATGAACGATAGCGCATATGTTACAATTAGGAAGAAGGAAGAGGAGCGATTGAAGTCCATATCACTATGAAATACAACTAATAACATTGTGACCTTCTTCATAGTTTTGAACTTCAATTTTGTAGTGGATTATTTGATGTAGACAAAACAAAAAATATATGTTAAGGCTCAATGTTCTTTCTGTGGTTGCAATGTTGGTTAAATTCATGTATTCATATAAATGTATTTATGGCTTAAATTCTATTTATTTTCTCACCATGAATATAAATAATAATCCCTTGGGTTTATTATTCCTTTGGGTTTATTATATCAATCCCTTGGATTTATTATTCCCTTGGGTTTATAATATTAGTCCCTTTTTTTTAATAGTATTCCCTTTGGTTCATAATCATTTGGGGTTTTAGTATTAATCCCTTGGGTTTATAATATCAATTGCTTGGGTTTATTATTCCTGAGTCAAACATGGTTTATTATGATGTCGAGCATGGTCCAACATGGAATTGTCATAAGGATTGTCTCAATATGAAAATCAATGATGGTCCATCATGTTTATTTCAATGTTTATAATATTTGTCTTAGGGTTTATATACGTTGGGTTTATAATATTGGTCCCATGGGTTTAATATCATTCCCTTCGGTTCATAACCCGTTGGGGTTTTGGTAGTAATCCCTTCATTTTATTATTCCTTTTGGTTTCTCATATTAATCCCTTGGGTTTATTATTCCCTTAGGTTTATAATATTGATTATGCTAAACCATTGTCAATCATAGCCAACCATGGTCAACCATGCTTCAATGTCACATTGTCACAAGGATTTTCTAACCATGAAGATAAATGATGTTTATGTTACTGTTTTTAATATTTATATTTGGGTTTATGAATGTTGGGTTTATAATATTAGTCCCTTGGGTTTAATATTATTCCCTAGGGTTCATAATCCCTTGGGGTTTTAGTATTAATCCGTTGGGTTTATTATTATTTGGGTTTATAATATCAATTCCTTGGTTTTATTATTACCTCATGTTTATAATATCAATCATGGTCAACCATGGTTGAATGTCACATTGTCACAAGGATTGTCTCACCATGGATAAATCATGTTTATTTTAGTCTTTGTAATATTTATATTTGGGTTTACAAATGTTGGGTTTATAATATCGATCATGGTAAACCATTGTTAATCATAGCCAACCATGGTCAACCATGCTTAAATGTCACATTGTCACAAGGAGTTTCTAACCATGAAGATAAATGATGTTTATTGTACTGTTTGTGATATTTATATTTGGGTTTACAAATGTTGGGTTTATAATATTAGTCCCTTGGGTTTAATATTATTCCCTTGGGGTTTTAGTATTAATCCCTTGGGTTTATAATAATCCCTTGGGTTTATTATATCAATCCCTTGGGTTTATCATTCCCTTGGGTTTATAAAATTAGTCCCTTTTGTGTAATAGTATTCCCTTTTGTTCATAATCCCTTGGAGATTTAGTATTAATCCTTTGGGTTTATAATATCAATTTCTTGTGTTTATTGTTCCTTTGGGTTTCTCATATTAATCCCTTGGGTTTATTATTCCCTTAGGTTTATAATATCAATCATGGTAAACCATTGTCAGTCATAGCCAACCATGCTTGAATGTCACATTGTGACGAGGATTGTCTCACCATGAAAATATCTAATAATCCCTTGGGTTTATTATTCCTTTGGGTTTATTATATAAATCCCTTGGGTTTATTATTCCCTTGGGTTTATAATATTAGTCCCTTGGGTTTATGAATATTGGGTTTATAATATTAGTCCCATGGGTTTATTATTCTCGAGTCAAACATGGTTTATTATAATTTTGACCATGGTCCAACATGGAATTGTGATAGGAATTGTCTCAATATGTAAATCAATGATGGTCGATCATGTTTAGTTTAATGTTTATAATATTTTTCTTAGGGTTTACATACGTTGGGTTTATAATATTAGTCCCTTGGATTTAATATCATTCCCTTGGGTTCATAATCCCTTGGGGTCTTAGTATTAATCCCTTCGCTTTATTATTCCTTTGGGTTTCTTATATTAATCCATTTGGTTTGTTATTCCCTTAGGTTTATAATATCGATCATGGTAAACGATTGTCAATTATAGCCAACCATGCTTGAATGTCACATTGTGACAAGGATTGTGTCACCATGAAAATAAATAATAATCCCTTGGGTTTATTGTTCCTTTGGGTTTATTATATCAATGCCTTGGGTTTATTATTCGGTTGGGTTTATATTATTAGTCCCTTTTGTTTAATAGTATTCCCTTGGTTCAGAATCCCTTGGGGTTTTAGTATTAATCCCTTGGGTTTATAATATCAATCATTTGGGTTTATTATTCGTGAGTCAAACATGGTCTATTATGATGTCGACAATGATCCAACATGGAATTGTCATAAGGATTGTAAGGAATAATAATAATACTGATTATCTAATAATAATAATAATAATAATAATAATATAATAATAATTTAATATATTATATATTATAATAATATAATTATTTTTTATATTATTATAATAATATAATACTATTATAATATTAGAATCAAATATTATTAATAACTATATAAATATTAACAACAAGATTATTTCTATATATTATTATAATAATATTATAATAATAATATAAACTCCTAATAATATTTGAAAAACATACATGTATATCAATAGTAGCAAATTTTGAAAGACATATTAATTCACATAAGGAAATAAGACAAAAACATCCACTCTTGATAAAAAAAATATTTAGAAGTAAGTACAAAAAACATAAACTCCTAATAATATTTGAAAAACATACATATATATCAACAATAGAAAATTTTGAAAGACATGTTAATTCACTTAAGGAAATAAGACAAAAACATCCACTCTTGATAAAAAAAAATATTTAGAAATACAAAAAATATAAACTCCTAATAATATTTGAAAAACATCCATATATATCAACAATAGCAAATTTTGAAAGACATGTTAATTCACATAAGGAAATAAGACAAAAACATCCACTCTTGATAAAAAAAAAAATATTTAGAAGTACAGAAGTGCAACTTCCCAAGTCAAGTTTTATAGAAATTGAGGACCCTTTCTAAATACATCAAAGGGTCTTTAAATAATAAAAATAAAAACTAACTATCAATAAAAATCGTTATGTGTTGTTAAAACTGTAAACATGAAAATATGATATTTGCTATATAAAAATAGCAGTGTGATAGTGATTTGACTAATTCATTGAATCTGCTTCCTTTCATGTGCTTGCAGTTGAAAAAATGCAAGCATTGGCTGGACTTTTGGAGGACGGCTCATCCTGGAATGTAGTTGAGCTGTGTAGGTGGCATCAAAGAGTTTGGGAATCATTCGGTTGACTACATCGGAAAGGCATTTCATGGCCAGCTGTTGGCTATGTGGCTTGAATAAAAAAAGCCAGAATGCATTCCATGAAAAATTTTGTAGTTCTCTGATTTGTTTCTCTCTGTTTTCCAAATTTTGTCTCCATTGATGTTCTAGTACTTTTTCTTTCGGTAGTTTTACTAGAGAGAAATTAGAGACCAAATTAGCCATATATAAACTGTCATTTACAAATTCAATTACTCCATTCATTACAGCTCTGGCTCTAGAAGTCGCCCTCTCGTCTTTCATTATCTGTGATTCCCACTTTGAAAACAAGATTTCCTTGTGTGATTGTTGTATTTTAGGCAAATTGGTAGCCTTGCCTTCTTCTGAATCTTTCCAAGAGAGAAAATTTGATATCTTTTCATCTACTTTTTCCAACTCCAGTCTGGTGTCAACTGCCTTATCAATCAGTGATGCAGAGATGTCACACAAAGGATCAGCCAAAGATATATTATGGCAAAGGATGTTTAACTGTTGGGATAAGGCTTTGGTTACTTCCAAGGCTTCTTTCTTGAATGCATTAACCTATGGATAACCTTTATACTTTTCTAGTTGTAACTGCATTTTGGCATTTTGATCTTCCTTAGCCTTCTTTTCCTGTTCAATCACCATTTGAAGCTTGCTCAGCTCTTAAGACAATTTCTATTGTTTCTGGAGAGCCTATTGATCAATCTTTTGTTTCTCCAAATTCAATTTCTCTTTTAATTGCTCATTTTGCTATCTCTACTCTGCTGGCTGTTGTTCATGCTTACTAATCATTTGTTGTTCTTCTATTGATTGCATTTCAAGTTGATTGATCCTCTATTCATTTTCTCTGATTAGCTTACAAACTTCTGAGGCTTTGTCCATTGTTGCAGTTGTGTAAGCCCATGCATACTGAGATAATTTTGTTAAATCCTCAGAAGGATTGACTTTTGAGTCTTTCTATACGACACTCATCGGTTCAACAAGAGGATTTGAAAGAGATCCTTGATCAATTTTCCTCTTTCTCTTGGCCATAACCTTATGCTTTAGATAGTAGAATACATCTAGTGGTGGTATTTCTTGTATTTTCAGAACAATCTCCTTTGTGGGATTTTCTTGAATTATTTCAATATCCTGCTGAATTTTGTGTGTGTCAATTGTCCCTTGAATTGGAACATTAGTAGCCCTAGGTTTTGGTGATTTTGATGTAGTGAGTTCTTTCGAGTCATTCGTGTTTTTTATGATTAGATCAAACAGCTCCCATTCTTTGATTAAAGAAGGATCAACAGTAACATTAGTATCAAGGATGTCACTAGTCCCTTCATTTGTACGGTCCTTCTCAAGAATTTTCTCCCTTTTGGGGTTCTTTTCCTTTTCAGGAGTATTTTCTATATTTTCTCCTTCACTGTGGCCCTCATGTTGCACCATAGGGGTGGTATTTAATAAGTCCGGAGGTAAAGTTTACAACCTATGTGTTATGGACTTTAGAAATCCCTCTAATCCCTCTCCTCCCAATTTGATTTTTGCAAGATGTTTTACTTGAGAAAATAACTCAGTTGAAGTGAACAAATCATCATAATCATCTTTCTCATGTTCAAACTTGGCGAGTTCTACATGGGAGCTAAAGTTGTAGGCAATTGCTTTTGGATCATACTGCCTCTTTGGTATGACTACTAACTTTAACATTTTAATTTTCTCAGCTTCCTTCTATGCATGTTTAAAGTCATGTAGTGTATAAGTACCACACCGAAGGGGGAATGTTGGCCACATTTTCTTTTTGGACTCCTTTAGGTTTCTAGACATCCCTGCTTCTGTTATCTGATAAGATATTTCTCTGGCAAATAGTTTATCAGGAATGTATAAGGGGAGGACATGTGGATTTGCAATGCTACCAAAAAATCTAATATAGGTGAACTTCTCTTCACTGAACCAACTACCAATTGATGTTAGATCAACATTGGCTTCATCAGACAACTGAGGAGTAGGCTTGTTGAATATATCATAGTGAACGGGCAAGACAAAACCATGGCAGATTCTATAAAGATGGTTTTTATAATGGGCCTTCCATAAATACTTATGATAGAGATGAATGGGGAGTGGGTCTTGTGAAGTCCATTTCCAGCCTAAAATGGGGTAATCATAATTAAAACAGATGGTATCCATGATGTAGGCACTCATATAAAATGGGGGGATTACCTGGGTAGTCACAAACCTGTTTTTTCTGTAATCAAGGATTTGATTGGCCATTTTATTAGAAATAATGGTTTCCTAATCCATGATATAAGAGTTAGTTGCCGCTTCCATTAAGGGCACCATTTCTATAGAAAACCTGGCTGAATCAGCTACTCCAAAGAGTCTACATATCATAGCACTAGCATAGCAGTAAGGAGATGCTAAGGAGTTTACAGAGTACACAGCCGATGATTTGTGTTGTATTTGTTTGGGAAATGCCTCTATTGTCTGATAGGGTCTGACTCCAGGGCATTTTCTTTGGTGAAAGCTTCTACAAATGCCTTGTTGTAATGCTTCTATGGTTGTGGCAAATAGTACATATTTTTTATATCTTCCGCCCTGAAAGACTAAAACATCTTTCCATTAGTCGTAAAGAATGCTATGTCAGTTATGTTGATACTTTCAATTATGCATATGACCAAGTCATTGTAGGGTAATATTTTGGCGCGGTGGCTATTCTGTAAAGAAAAGAACTGGCCAAATCTTTAAGAGTATTCTTTGACTTGTCGCTTCAATCTGTTGTTCCCCTTTCTTCTTCAATCTCTACTGGGTCCTCAGCTTCCAGTAAATTATATATGCTTTCCCACGAAGCTTTGGCCCAGATCGAGGCAAGTAGTATTAGATATCAATACTGTATTTTCTGGTTCATCCTTGATAATGGAGGGAACCTTCAATTTCTTTGATTTCTTCGACATTTCTGCTCGATTGATGAATTCAGCCTTGCTCTGCAAAAAGAAACAGAAGACCGTAACAAAGGAAAAATTCGTTCAAAGCTAACATACTATTCAAGTTTTAATATGTTATGCTACCAGGGATGAAAACATCGAAGGATTCAACTATAATTGCTCTATTAATTATTTCCAACTACCAAATCATGATACTTAAATACCATAATGATACGTCACATCGCAATTCTCGGGAGGCATAAACGTTATGTTTAGTTGTTTTCTTGTCATAACTCTGATTGTGATAAATAATGAGCTGTCATAGGGAGACGGGATAATCTTTAAGAAATCAATAAATTGTTTGTTTCTCATTTATAATTAATTTATGCTTTTAGAACCGCAAACATTCATTTAACAATCATATTTCTCCTTACTGAAAAGTGTGCTTTCCAATAATAAAATCACATCATCGGATTCCAAATGGGCATTTGATATGCGTCTTGGGACTTCACCAATGCGCGATTGCGATTGGCTTGTCACATCTCAAATATTATACCCCACATTCATAAATCATCGGGTCCGTCTTCCTTATCAATGCTGCGCTACTCCTCCTCCGAAGCCCAAAGCCCGATCTGCGATAAGAGATCGTCGATTACTTATATGTATGAATATGAGTAAATATTGTCGATTGCAATTAATGTTGGCGAACCCGAAACATATTTACTTTATTATAAATATAAT